>PISX010009434.1:0-75769 GCA_004024625.1 Mellivora capensis
ACATTGCTGTCTAGATAAGATGTGTGTGTGTGTGTGTATGCGTGTGTGCTCATGTGCATTTTCCTTCCTTGCACCACAGGCCAACAACTGCTTCCTCTTCTCTATTACAACTATTAATGTGTATAGTCATAATGCATGCATGTGTTATGATGGGTTGTAATTAACTATTAATATGTTTTTGGATACTAGACCGAGAAATTCTTCCAAAAACTTTTCTCTCTCTTATTATTATTACTTTTTCTATTTCCAGGGACCAGCAACCGAGCTTGGCCACAGTAGGTACTCAATAAATCAGTCAATAAGAGAAGATACTTAGGAACAATTTAGTGCTTAAAACATGTTCTTCAGGCCAAAAGTAAAAGTAAAATAAAATAAAATGTTCTACAGGCCATTAAAGAAACATGCAACAGATGCGCCATAGAGGAAATAGCAAGTAAGGGGGTCTAGAAACCAGTAAGGTAGAGAAAGGGAGGGAGGGGTTATAAGCAAGAGGAAAAGAATAACAAT
This sequence comes from Mellivora capensis, assembly GCA_004024625.1. Lineage (NCBI taxonomy): Eukaryota > Metazoa > Chordata > Mammalia > Carnivora > Mustelidae > Mellivora > Mellivora capensis. Next base: position 508 of record PISX010009434.1, read on the forward strand.
ATCAAATTGATAGATATGATTATGGGAAAAATGTGTAAATGGTAGAAATTAAAGTTGATTCCATCAGCATTTCAGATTCCTCACAGGCTGTAACAAGTTACAAGCGGTGTTTCCGTCAGGTACATTTGGAGTCAAGAGAAACCGGCATAAGTTTATGCCACATGTCAGGAATGTGCCATTCAGACTCGATTCATTCCCGTCTCAGTGAAAGAGCCCCCATACTCGATCTCTTTGTCACACAGATGCTTTATTTGCTTTATTTCTTTTCTGGTCTACTTTGGATGGATAGCACAGTATTTGTGCACACTCGGACTTGGATGGATAGCACAGTATTTGTGCACACTCGGACCCTTGGGCATGGTTTTGGGGATGGGCAGAATATGAGCATGAACAAAGCTTGCCTTTCTTCTTCTCCTTCCCCTCTCCCTCTTCATCCCTTCCTTCCATTTTTCTCACCCATTCAGAGAAAGAGGCTGCATTGATCATCTCCGTTGTTCAGCTAATATGCCATCATTTTAATATGTGTGCCTATATGAGTGAGAAAATACAATCCCTTTGATTTTAACTAGAGAAAACCTGGGTCACATTTCTCATATGGCCGAAACCCCTGTCCTGACCTTCCAACAGCTCGTATCTGAGTTTCCCTGACTCGGTCCATGCACCTCTGTGCTTTCAGTGATGCCGGCCAAAAATCTTGGCGCTGTCCTTGGCCGTCTCCTGCTCATTCTCTCTTAGACCTCAGGCGCTGACTCTACTTCCAAAATGTTTTCTGGGTTAGTTCACTTCTAATCACTGCAATTTAAATCACCACTCTCTTTTCTCATCCTGGATTCTTAACAGCTCTATTTGGGTCCTGTCCACAGTATGGCAGCCATGAAGATCTTGTTACAACTAAGTCAAAACATGGTGCTTCTCTCCAGAAAATTCCTAATGGCTCCCCTTGACTTAGAATAAAAATCAGAGTCCAATACTAGACTGTAAGAGGCCCCATGGGGCCTGTCTCCTGGTTATCTCTGTGGCTTTGCCTCTTCCTGCCCTTCTCTGCTCCAGCCACATGCCGCCTCCCCCCAGTGGTCTTGAACTTGGTCATCTTCTGGCCATGTGCCCCATCCCCCTCTGCCTTGTGCTCAAATGAACATGTACTTGGCTTCCCCACTCCCGGCACATCTTTACTTAGAAGGTCCCTTCCCAGTAAAGCCTTACTTTGCCACACTGTCTAAAATGTCATCTCTCCCCTCCAAAATTTTTTCCTGTTCCCCGTATTACTGTATTATTGTCTTCTCCCCACCAGAGAGAAAGCTCCATGAGACATAAGGTTTAGTCCCTTGTGTTCACTATTGCCACCCCACACTAGAACCGTGCTGGATATGCAACGCGTACTTAACACATATCTGTTGACTATCCAGACACATGAAATTGTGTCCACAGTTTGCCTGATGTTGTTGGACATCTCTCTCACTATTTTTGGAAACCTAGAACATAGATTTGTCTTTACCTTCTGACTTTAATATGTAGGAAATCTATTACAAACTATTATCTCATATTTTATATGATTTGATTGGTTTTTGAGTACTGAGGCGACCAATTTAAACAGTTGATTTAAATACTGCAGTTAGTTTCTATCAGTAATTTTGTTTAAATGTTCTTCACTTAATGTTTAGTGTTGGATATATTTTGTGGGAAAAGGATTTAATGCAACAGATAAGCAAATGCTTTTTCTATTGTGCATCTATTTAGTTATTAACATTTCCTATTTAGAAGGGATTTAACGATATGCCCAAGTACTTTTCTATTTTTACATATAAAAGTCCAGTTTGTCTCTCTTGAAGGAAAGAGCTGGTATTCATAACATTTGGACTAATGATTTTATTTAATGTTGAAAGAAAGTGTAAGTTAGTACATTTTGGTCACTATAAAAATGATTCTAAAGAAGTACGATATTTTAAAAAGTTAATATGAGGGTGCATGGGTGGGCTCAGTCACTTAAGCATCCAACTCTCAATTTCCACTTAGCTCTTGATCTCAGGGTCGTGAGTTCAAGCCCTGCATTGGGCTCCACCCTGGTGCGTGGAACCTACTTAAAAAAAAAAAATTGATGTATCACACAGTGAACAGTCCATGCAATGCTATGAAAATACTGAGGTTCTATTCCTAAAAAAAATGGGTTTCTATGACGCGGAAGCACAGCGCTCTTACCGTTGCTATGATAAAAGTGAGAACCTTTGCCAAGATTCCTGTTCTTGTGATGTGCATACATTCCCCAAACCGTCAGCTTTTATTAGGTAAATATGAACATAACTATTCATATTTACTGACACAACATTCTTATTGTCTTGTTTGGTTTAAACAAATGCAAGAACACCCATGCACACCGTGTGGGAACGGTCCAGTGGTTGTCCTTCTGGGGCATTCCATTTGGTGGTCAAATATGTGTATCAACACCCATTCCCCTCTCTCAGCTGATGAGAAGGTGATTGAATCTGAGCCAGAAATGTCTGCACACGACCGAATCCTGGCTCCAACAATTTTAGGCTACGCTCTGACGGCTGAATAGCTTCAACCTTCTGCCTTGGCATATAGCTTTGCCAATGTTTTTCCTGTGAAATAGTGAGATTTGAAGCCCCTAACAAATATTCATCGTACAGTTTTTAGCAATAGTAATTCATCCTCCACGTAGGAATTATTTTTCACCCCCGGAGCCTGAGGTATTGTTCATGCTGATTTCTTCAGCATTTTCTTAAAGGAGATTTTGCTCTAAAACGAATAAGACCCCCACAACATATTTTCATTAGAAATCGTTTTCTTTTTGTAATCCTTCATATTGACCAAATTAAGATAGATTTTTTTTAAAGTTTATATTATGTTTGTCTTTCTTTTCCCCTGTAAGTTCCTCAGATGACCCCCAGACTTTTTTTTTTTTCCTGTCATTCCTTTTCTTCTGTCTCATTTTGTTGGTTTATTTTGCATGTGGAGGTGAAAGTGGTATAACGCTTTAAAGGTTTTAGGCTCTCTAGGGAGGGCCCCGTTTCCTTGTTTGTCTACAGAGATGGGGACATAGCGTGAGGACCAGCCCTGCTACCCGCTCTTGGCTATTAGTCACTCTAAATTTGACATGCAGGGCTCTGGCCACGGACAGCTGCCCAGACAGGTGGCCTGCATGGCACAGAGTCCCCGAGGCAGGTCAGTGCAAAAGCCATCAAGACCTTTTTGACAAAACAAAAGTTAGCCAGGGTGGAAAGAGGGAAAATGAATTCATGTACCAACAAGTGTTCACAAAGTGCACTTTGCTTACTTTTTCTTTCATTAAACCTCATAATTATCCTGGAATCTACTTCCAGAGATTTCCCCCACTTTCCACATGAGGAAAACGGGGGCTAAGAAAGATGAATTTATTTGCCAAATGGGAGATAGTCAGGGCTCCAATCTTGATCATCTCACCGCAAGGTTTTTTACTTTTCAATCAGGGACTTAGTGTCCTTGGTTGTGGAGACTTAGCCTGGAATGAATGAGCACAGAGTGCTCATCCATTACGCTGAGTCCTTCCTCCCTCCTTCCACCAGTAAAATCAACTGAGATGCTAAAGAGGTTGTGTGGCTCAGGCTGAATCTGATCCATTCCGGACACACCTTCCTACCCCAGCTGACCCCCACCTGGAAAACAAACCTTGCCTTCGCTTCTTGTTTACATGACTTAAGTTAATGGACTATACACAGAATTATTCTCTTATCTATCTGAAATATATCATTTTTTCAATATAGCAAGTATTTTTATTATTTATTTTTTTAAAGATTTTATTCATTTATTTCAGAGGCGGGGAGGGCCAGAGGGAGAGGGAGCGGGAGTCTCAAGCAGACTCCACACTGAGTGTGGAGCCTGACTCGGGGCTCGATCTCACGACCCCAGGATCACAACCTGAGTCAATGGTGCCTCCCAGGGGCCCCATCAACATAACAGGTATTTTTAAACACCCAATTCAAACACAGATAAAAGCAGCCATGAGGAAGTCTGTAGACTTTAGGAAGAGATGTATACATACATGAGAATTCAGAGAATAATAAAAGGGTATAAAATTATATTGCATATAATCTAACCTTCTTCGACACTGGGTGGTGTGAGGACATAGTATGATATATGAGGGACACTTTCTGAGTCACACAACTCAACTTCTGCACAAAGATGTGCTGATACGCATATAGAAGTGTTGTGAAGTTTTCATGATTAATATATATAATGCTGCAGCCTAGTGCCTAGCATATAATACCCTCCAAAAAGAGATCTGTCTTTGCCACACCTGTCATTCTCATTAAGCTCCATGAACTAGGAATGCCTAATGGCTTTATTAGATACCAATAGTATGCCAGCAGTGTTGATTTTTTTTTAACAAATGCATGAAGAAACGGAATTTTTCACTGTTAAAATATTTTCTAATGTATAACATCAGATTTCTTTTTGCTAAAGTTGCAATTAAAAAACTTACTCTATAAATACCAATATAACCTAAATGTATCATGTTCCTTTGAAGTATTTCCAAGAAGGAGATGCAGGAGGCAGCAAAGCAAGGTGAGAGCGCAGGGGGATGTATCCCACACACCTGGTCTTGACTTCTGACCTCGACCCTTACTAGCCTGCGGCTCTGGGTAAATTACTTCATCTTACCTAGATTTACTGCACTCCTTCACAGAATAAGAAAACCATAATTACCTCACAGTTGATAGTAAAGGCAATAAAATAATCCATGTAAACCAGGTAGAAACAATGCCAGCATTAGGACAGATGCCTAATAAAGGTTAATTTCCCTTCCTCTTTTTCTTTCACTTCTCCATGACTATCTTTCTCAACATAGCACTGCCAGGAACAAAAGCATAGCAGAAATGCTAAAGCATGTAAGAAAATCCAGTGAGAAAAATCCATATGAAGAAGACAAGCTTGGTGAAACTTCTAATCATTTCAGCAGAACCGATGTTTGCCCGAAACAAACATTCCTCATAAGAATGGCTGCACGATTTATTTAGGAAGCAAAGCGTAATATTTACAGGGGCAAAGGGGGCAGCAAAGAGATGAAGAGAGTTAGTGAAATCCGACATTTGTGACCTGGCACTACTTTGTAAATCTCTCTTCCCTCAGTGAAAGGGATTAGCTTCTGGTACCGATAATTCCACATGGAAGAGAAACACGGGAGCATTAGACTTGAAGGATCTTGCTCTACACGGCCAGGTTCTTTTCAGATTATTCTGGCTGATTAAACAAACAGGGGAAATAACCCTTCCACTATTGTATAAATATTAAGACTTGGACAAGGCTTATGCGCATCACTGTACAAATTGGATGAAATATTTCAAAACATACAATTTTAAATTAATGTGGTTCTACATAGTGATGGTTATTTTCCAAATGATCTGTTTGTTCGATATGTATGTTTTCTGACTTTTCTCCCAACGATGCCATTAAAGCTGTAAGGGGGAGGAAATTGTAGGAAATAGGTATTTAGGTATTTAGGTTGTGAAAGGAGAGAAACTTTTAAAGCAAGAAAAGAATGAAGAACAGGCAGGAGAAAACAAATCAGAGATAGTATGTACTATGTTGTTACCCTCCCAGGCAAGAAGACGAAGATACTATTCTAAAACATATTAGAATGACTATGTTTTGGTCCTGGTGTTAGAATCAAGGGAAGGAATAGTTGCAGGTGAATCTTACTATATTCTTGAAAGGTATTCTGGGAAAGTAGTGCCTTTTTTTTTTTTAAACTATTATTTATTTTAGAAAGAGAGGGAGAGAAAGAAAGCGTGCAGGGAGAGGCAGAGACAGAATCCTGAAGCAGATTCCCCACTGTGCAGAAGCCCAATTTAAGGCTCAATCCCAGAACCCTGAGATCCTGACCTGAGTCAAACCAAGAGTTGGACGCCTAACCAACTGAGCTACCCAGCCACTTCTTGCGTCTTTATAACTAATCCTATTCTCTATCAGAATACAGTTTAGGAGTACGCCTTTCATTTTTTATAGAATTTGTAGAATTTTAGGATTGGAAGTAGCCAAATAAGTCATTCAATCCAGAATTCTCAGGAATGAGAGACTTTATCAGACATTGACTGTGGCTCAAATCAGACTAGAATAAGACTGGGGCCCAACTGTTTTAATACTTAGTCTAGGAGTAATGCTTCTTTGCAGTGCTTTGTAATTAATTAATTAATTAATTAAGCATTTCCTTTCTCCCTGGTTGGACAAACCTGGATATTCATATGTACTCTGTGTGTGTGTGTGTGTGTGTGTAAATATTGCACACTGACCTAAGCCAGCTTTGTTGTCCACAGTTGATAACCTCCTTTTAAGTCTCTCTGGGCATTTTTCTGTTAGAGGTGGGAGTTACAGTTCTATTGCCCATTCATAAAACCATCTCGTGTTACAATGAGAGCAAATCATACAAATCAGATTCTACTACCCATTCACACTCTTATTAGCCATCAAGCAGAAAAAGTCATAAAATCTACTCTTGAGAGTTTAATGAAATCTCAGCCTTTCGTCATTTAGGGTACATTGAAAACACCATGTATGAAAGTTTCACTTAGATTGATACGGCAATTTTCTGTTAGCAGGATTTAGTTATCATCTAGTTGGAATCAGGTCAAAGCATCCTCCAGAAGTGGTTGCTCATGGGACCTGATGGGATTCAGCTGTGAAGAGTAGAGGTGACCAAGTCCACTGAGTTTCAGATGCTGTCCATGCCCGTGGTAGGAGATCCCACATGGTATCTAAGCAAGCGCACATTCCTTGCTTCGCTAATGAAACTTATTTCACTAATGAAAAATCATTGCTGTTCCTTAGGATAATAATGAATAAGCTTTTGAAGGTTATTAGAGATCAGCATAGTTAAAGGGTTATAATAATCACATCTGGAGCATGTGCCTCTGGTTTGTTTCTCAAATGCTAAAGACTTACGGGGCGCGCCTTTGCTGTCTTAGAGTTTCTCAGATGTCTCCTAACTTCCCACAAACTAACAAAAATGCATATGAAATACTAAGTTTGGAAGCCACCTGGGTGGCTCAGTGGGTTAAGCCTCTGCCTTCGGCTCAGGTTATGATCTCAGGGTCCTGGGATCGAGCCCCACATCGGGCTCTCTGCTCAGCGGGGAGCCTGCTTCCCCCTCTCTCTCTGCCTGCCTCTCTGCCTACTTGTGATCTCTCTCTGTCAAATAAATAAAATCTTTATTTAAAAAAGTATAATAAACCAAGAATATCTAATCTTTGTATTTCCTGTTTACAAGGCATTCTCTTGCTTGCCATGGCTTATCTATATTCTCCTGAATATCATAAATTCTTAGATCTAGTCCAGTCATTTGTGGATGTATTTTAACCTATTGTTAGCCATCCATTACGCAGTGTTAAAGACCATTTCATCCTACTTTGGATAAAATGTGTTTTGTATGTTGTTGGATGCTGTTAAGCTGTCATCTAAATTACACAGTGAGCGTGACATAATCTTTTAAGTAGATGTCATTTAAACACCTCCTCTCCTGTCCCCCCAACCACACATATTTTCACATCTGCACATCTGGTCGCTTAATGTTTTCTCACAAATTGTAACTTGAGTCCCTTTTTTTTTTTTGTATTTAAAATAAATAATTGTTTTCTTTTGTCATTTAAAGCTCTTTATTTGCTTGCAAAAGGGTTAACATCTTCTAATAAAACAGTAGCAACTACTCCAGCCAATTGCTGCGGGGATTCTGTTATATTAATCCCATCGTCAATTGCTAAATTCCTTTGCAGGATAATTAGATTGTTATCTGATTCTGTCTTGCTTCCATTGAGTCAAGATGTGCACAAGTGGAGAATGCATTAAATTAGTTACTGTGCTCGATGCCTTCTTTTCAGTGCCAGTGAGTCTGTGCACATACGCATGGGATTGTAAAAATTACTTTCAACAGAGGTTTTAAAATTCAGGCCATTTATTATGTAATATCGCCAGGTGGTGTATATATTTGGCCCGACATTTTTTTTTTATAAGCATCTCTCCTATGGCTAAGCATTTCTTCAGTTTTGGGGGGTTCATTGTGAGATGCTGTTGGTCCCATTCACTGCTGCCATCCCCAGCCTCCCTACAGCTGCTTGTCTCAGGATTCCCGTCAGAATTCTGCTCCAGTAGAGCAAGCAATGATACTTTTATGTCAACTGAGTAGAGGTAGGCATGTGTCACTTGTCCTGTCACAAGAGTGACATTTGACATCGTTAAAGTGAAGTTCCTGACCTCCCCTTCGTCTTTTCCTAACTAAGGTTCCAAGAGGACCTCATCCATATCCCTGTTCCAGCATTTCAGCGCATTCTGCTCTCATTATTTGATTATGTATTGGTTTCTATCTCCCCTCTGTCAACTCAAGGGACCTCAGTTTACTTTCTCACTCGTGCTTGTATCACCAGAGGAATTTGCGAATAGTAAGTGTTTATTAAATATGGAATTAAGTGGACCATTTCTTGAGATTACAACCCCAGGGGAAATTATATACTGTAAATAAACAAAAATGCTTAAAATGTGTATCTTCTTTATAACACAAAATATAGAAATAAATTTCCTATCCCCTTCCGGGTTACTTTGAGAGTTGTAATGGTGCCTTCTAAATATCTCTTCTATATTTTCTTTAATATTAGGGACTTCTGTAAGGACAGTAGAGGAGGGCTTCCTCCCTTTAGATCAAGAAGGGGTTGAGATGCCTTTTAGATAATTCCACAGAGGTGGTATCTAATCTTTGCAAATGGAACATACCTTCCTGGCAGGCAGCAGCTAAAGGGCCATTATGAAAGAGCAGAATCCATGTTAGAGAAGGAACATTCTGCATGGAGAAGAACTACAACAACATCATCTTCTATAACAGCGGTCAAAAGACTACCAGTAAAAACCAGGGATGCAAAAATTCCTACAGCTTGCTTTTTAATAAAAGTTATCTCCCCAAAAGGAAATTCAAGTCTTACTTTTATCTCATTAACTTATCTATAAATCATTCCTCTTCTTTCTGCTGACGTCTTCAACAGAAGATTGGAATAGGGCATGACATGGTACCGGCTCTTACAGGATCGATACAAAACAATCTCAAATCATAATAGATTTTTTTTTAGATATGCATGACTTTTCTTTAGGGGGAAATGATATTAATGAAATACGTTTTTATTTGCATTTTGAAGGTATTTTTGGTTTTTGGATAGGCTAACTTTTAAAAATGAGAATCAGAGCTTCTATTAATTAAAGTTGGTTCCAAGTGATTAAAAAGATTTGCCCTTCATTTGTAAATTCTAAATATAGAAAATATACATGTTAGGGTAATTTATAAAATGTGTACTAAATAAATAGAACCAACATTAAATTGAACAAGGAACAATGTGACACGTTTAAAGACAAATATATAATAAATGCTAATATGTGCTATCAATAATCTGACTTAGAAATGTTGGTAGAATTTATTAAGATGGGCTTTGCCTCAACACTTAATGACAACTATGATTTAGCATTATTTAAATTATTTTTAATGCTACCGTGCATGTCCTTGAAACCTCAGTCAAATTTTATGGCCGTTATCTTTCATTTGTATGATGGAGAAACAAAAAGCACTGGATAAAGCTCATTTTTTAACTAAATCTGTGGCTAAAACTGAATTTAAATTTCTAGGCTTTCTGTAGAACACTTAAAGAATTTCATGATTCAGTCAATTGAGACTAAAATTTAACTTCGTGAGGATATAATCCAATCTTATTGCATTTATTTTTCCTGCATTTAAACACCGTATCAATGCCTAACCTACACAACCAGGGACTGTATGAGGTTTCTTACATACAGATTCACACTTAATGCTCCTGCTCTGTGAGCGAGCATCCTTATGTGACAGATAGAAAACAGAGTTTGAGAGTTTACTTGTCTGAGGATACAGGACTGATGGCAGACACGGGATTAAATTTCATGTTGATTTGACTAAGAATATGGGCAAGTTAATTGAGTTAGTGCTCAGTGACATTTTCAGGAGCACCCTCTGCTTAGAGAACGTCTGGTTCAGCCACATGTTTATTTTGATCCCGTCTCCTGAATGTGACTGGTGTTGCCAATTCTGCAGCCTTATTCTTGGAGTTCCTCATGCCTGGAAGGTCTCATTCTTTGCTGTCCTTCAAAACTTACATGTCCTTCAAGTTCAAGGGAGAGCACGGGCTCAAAAACACTTCCAAACTATGGCACTCTGAACTCTTGTAGCTCCCACCTTGAGTTACATTTGAGAAACTTTGAGACTCATCTTATGGTGTTATTAATACTGGATATCATTAGATCCCTGGGACACAGAATACGGTGCCTCCTTTCTCCGTATCCACCAGAGAACATGTGAAAGAAATTGCCACATAGAAACTATCTAATCAATATTCATTTACTGCCAGTTGCTGGTACCTAGAAACATTCTTAATAACCTTGCCTTCCCTGGAGTGGTAGGATAATAGAGCACAGCCAGAGAACTCTTTGGTTCACAGAATTTAAGTATACTTCTTGATCTCAAGATGTCTGCTGGCATCATGGGAACAGGCAATGCAATATCTTAAGACCAGTTCAAAGGAATTAATGATGGGAAAAGTTTATAGAGGTTATCTTTCCTCACCACATCACCAAATCTTTCATTTTCGCCTCAAACCCATATTTTTAATTTCCTCCATAAGCTGTGGATGGATGCTCAGGAAAGGTGGGAACAGTGAGCCTGTAAATGAAACACTGTCCACCTCATTTATACAGAGAGATGTTGTCCTTGGAGAAACATCTGGTTTCTGGTGAGCCTGTCTGACAACCTCTCAGACCATGAGGTGTTCACTCAGATTCTTGTATTTCCCTTCTAATGCCCTACATTCATCAGTAAGTCAAATTCCCTTATTCTATGAAGTCTAAACATCAACCGGAAGGCAAAGCAAGAGGTTTTGTCAAGTATCTTGTTAAGTACCAAGTTCTTATTAAGTATCTAATCAACTAACCAGAAAAGAAGTTCCTACTAACATTTTGAAATAAAGAATACAATTTCCCTGAAGAGAAACTCTGGGAGGATACAGGGACCAGCTACACAGACCAGAGCAGAGGCTGGGGATGGAATGCTGCCTTTTGCTTCCACGAAAAGGCAACATTGTGTTAGTAAGAAGCAAACCAGCCTGGCTCAAGTTCTTTACCAGTAGTATTCCCTTAAGGCAGTAATTCACTTCTCGAAGGCTTTATTTCTCTATCTTTATCTGTTGAGAGAATTAAATAATATATCACACATACTAAGTAGTTAAAAATAAATATTTTGGGGAAAGTAGCGTTCTTTGATTTTATTTGATTAACCCACTTTTTTAGGCCCATCAGAACATAATGGGTGCTAGGTCTTCAGTGGATTTCCACACAGCCTGCTAGTGGATGGACTTCTTCTAGTGCTTATTTTCTTTGCTTTCTTTTGAGAAAACTGTATTTTCTTCTACCTGGTTAAAACCAACATCTGCTCTATTTATTTTCTGATTTGGATTTACAGTACTGGTCTTGGAAGCCTGACCCCCCCCTCCTGGCCATTGATCATCAGAATTCATGTCTTTATGTCAGAATGTATTTTAAAATCTAGAAGCCACAATGAATGGCATCTAGGTGAAGGCAGGTTCTCTTGTATACCTTCACATGTCCGTGAACATAAAGATAAACGGTAGGATTTGGAAGCTCTATTTGCCTTAAAAAATTAATAAAGTTGGAAAAGAAAGAGAGATGAGAGGTCTAAGTCTCATGAAAAGTCAATCGAAAACACACAAGAAATCCTGACAAGTCCTGAAGCCAAGGCCCAGATGGTCATTGGGCAATGACCATGGCCATTTTAAGGTCTAAATAAAGTCATATTTCTTTCTGAGTTATTTTATTGACCAAATCTAATAATATAGTATTTGTTATATACCTGGAAGCAATACTGTGACTTGATCCCATTGTCTCAAACTCATAATTAATACATTTTTCTTTATTTTGGCTTCCTCTCTTCATTGTCACCCCCCCCCCCCCCCGCCCACAGACACACACAATGGTAGCCCCAGGGCACTGCTCTTCACCCCTCTACTTTTTGGGTACTTTGTCTTTGACTCTGCAACTGCTTCATCCCATGCTCGAGGTCCATAACCTATTTTGTATTAAAAATAATTACATTTGAATCTCCTAGCAATGCTGAAAGAGCATTGATCCCATTCCTTCGATTTTACCGATGATAAAACTGAGATAGGAAGACAAGACTGTCAGATACCATCAAGTGGATTTACAGGAAGCAGGTAACATGTATGGTGCTCAGTAGTTAAAAAAGTATGTTCACATCCTGAGACTCCCATAAGGAAAACAGCCATTACTATGCATATTTATAGATAAGAAAGTGAGTATCTGAAAGGCGAAGTGATTGCCCAAGATCTCATTGACTAAGGGCTGACCCAAGCTTTAAACTTAAATCTAATTCCTAATCCAGGGTTTCTTACACCACAATAGTCCAGCTCTGCCTTTCCCAGTTAGTCTGAGTCTTACTATTTTCACTCAGTTCTAATTGTCTGTTCTTCTTTTTCAACACTAGACTCTTTTATTTGTAAGTTAAACACACACACACACACACACACACACACACATCATGTAGGGAGCAACATGAGGTTCCAAGGTTCCTGAACAACGTGTACAAGGCAGATGTTTTGTGAGAGTTTCTATAGTTCCACTAATTCATTTGCTGAGTACATGCTTTCAGCTGAAGCCATTGATACAATTTGGAGAACTTCAATTAAAAAGAAAAAAGAGCTAGAAATCCTTTTAAGGGATTTTATTCTGTTCTTAAGAAGGTGTATACTTGGGCTTTTTTTTTTTTAGTTGTTGATGTTAAATAACAGATTCCTTTCCAGAAGGAAGTATACTATATGTCAGAGTTGATTAAATAGTACTATAATTTCAGGGATAATAAAGATATAGGGGAGAAAAACTTACATTGTTGTGCTTTTTTTATTCCATTGCTGAAGCGGTTCCCTTTTGGCTTTCTTCTTTTCTAAAGAATCAAGGTAAAACTAGTGAATAATAAGACTGATTAGATGTAGAAAACCATTTGTGGTCTATAGGTAAATTAGAAGGTTTGTTGCTGAGAAAAAATCTTTTAAATCTCTTCCAAATGTAGGCATAAAATTATTTTTTTTAAGTCATTAAGAGGAAATCTGCATATTTTCATTTCCCATTTAAAGTAAGCTATACGAGTGTTTTTCATTCCCTTTCCTCTGTGGTCCATGTCATGCTTAAAATATGCAAGGAAATAAAACTGCTAGCTTTAAGGAAAAGATAAACTCCAATGCCTGCTGTACTTGCCGAGTAATCAAGGATTATGGTATATTTATCCCATTTTCCCACTCCTCCCTTCTTGTTATTTCAGTCTTCCTCATCAAAACACTTACTTTTCACTGAATCCTTGCAAATTAGCTTCTCATGCATATTCACTGCAAATCACGCAGCGCTTCTGGAGTGGCAGCAACCCCTTTGCCACTGAGCTACTGGGGGACCGACCTGCACCATCCAAGCTGCCTGTCACCCATGTAGGCTCACAGACAGCACACATGCCCTTTCAGGGAACGTGAACTTGACGACAGCTTGATGCTCCAGTCCTTCCCCCTAGTAATTTCTTTCATCTTCCTGAAGATAGTGCAATATTTATCAGGAACGTAAGCACACAGAAATAAATTCTATCCAGTTCGCAAGCCGATTTCTCCTAAGGGGAGATGACCTTTTATATTTTTAATGAAGATTTTATCTTTTGCTTTCCAGGAAACAAGTGGGGAACCATTTTGTTGTTTTATGGGAGACTTAAACGCATCACATAGTAATTATTTTTCTAAGATTCATTCCTTGAATTTGTAGGCTTTTGGTGCAAGGGATTCTTTCTTGAAGGATTCCGCTGACAAGTAGCCTAATCTGGATTATAAATCTTTTCCTGCAGATTTGTTTTTCCTGGGATCCCGGGAAGTTCTTCACAGCTTTTGGACTTCGACGTCTAGGTTAAAACCAAAAGGAAAAGGACTTCCCAACACCACTTCGTCTTCTCCTTTTTTTTTTTTTTTTTAAGATTTTATTTATTTATTTGACAGACAGAGATCACAAGCAGGCAAGAGAGGCAGGCAGGGAGAGAGAGGAGGAAGCAGGCTCTCCGAGGAGCACAGAGCCGGATGCGGGGCTCAATCCCAGAACCCTGGGATCATGACCTGAGCCGAAAGCAGAGGCCTTAACCCACTGAGCCACCCAGGCGCCCCTCATCTTCTCCTTTTAAAGTTACTTCTTTCTCTGCCTTTATAGCAACTTATTGGAACTACACAGTAAACTAGAGACAACTACATTAGATATTTTTCTCCTGGTTCAAAAGATGGGATGTAGTTATGCTACACCGTTCTCAGTAGACGATACAGTTGTGAAACAGACCTGAAATTTAGAAAAGACACTCGCTCCTCACCTCACCCTCACATACTTCTCTAACAAATGAGTTAGATCCTAGAATAGTAAGACTCTCTGAGAGACTTTATTGGTCACCTAGACCACATTTTCCAGCCAATAGAAGAACCAATTCTCAGTCTTGGCATACTGTGCTCTTCCTTAGCAAAAGTTCTTTAAAAAGACAAATAATCATAATACTATATATTTTTTCTTTTCCTTTTTATCTTCAAGTCTCCAAAAAAAGAGAACAATTAATTAACCACTTTAGCACTTTCAGAGCAAATTTCTGAAACAAATAGACTTAGACTCGAATATCAACCAATTTAATAATATTTGAAAGCATAGCATTAAAAAAAATAGAGTTTTAATCATTGGACCACAGTGTAAGAACTATTTTCATTGTTTTTGGTAAAAAGAAATTTTAAAGTAGGATTATGCCTTGAGATAATTCAGCTTAATTTAACTTTATTTTTGTACTAAATTACTCAATTATGTTTCCATTACTGATTAGTCTAATTCTTATCAAGGATATATCAGAAAATGTACTAAGTTGTCACCTTCACTGTCTTAAATGGTTAAATTAATGCTGTTCAGTGAAGCTTGGTTAAGTTGGGTATGCATTTTAATGTGGAACATTTTCATACACTGAAGCATTTTGCAGATTTGCTAACATAGAAACGTAAAATTACAGATATTTAATTGTGAGGACTGTATGCACTCTCAGATCTGAATCACACCTAGGTCTGACCCACACTGTCCTGTCAGCCAGGGCACCAGCACCTTCTGCCGAGGTCACTGGGTAGATCCATCCATGTGCAATGGATCCAAATGGTTTCCTTCAAATACGGGCTTTCAGAAGATCTAATAAATGACAAAGGGATTGATGAAATGCTGAAAACTTACTATTGAACAACATGCAATATCAACTCTTGAAAGTTCCTAATTAGGGTCATAATAAAAACTTTGGTCAGGCCAGGGTGAGTCATTACCTCTGGCTGAGTTCTTGTCTGATTCTCCTAATTCTTTTTTCTGTTATTCTCCTTTCATTTCATTCAGAGGGTAGACATTTTCATCCACCTTTTAATCAATACAGGTTACCGGTTTTCTTGTGTTGGCAGTAATACATTCATTGTGTGGGATTACCAATCTGAAGGTTACAGATACCCTTCTTCTTATGCCACATTCTCGTGAAGGCTGCCTAGGAATTCTTGATTCAACATATCCTTGTCTTGGTACTTCTGCCTCAAGGACAGGTTTACAGATTCCCCTGATTTTTAGTGGAAAGAGACCATCTCCTCACCAGTACTCCATGGAAAATGACTTCCAAATACTATAAAGGAAGGAGGCTGAGTTTTGAAGTCAGAAAGACTTGCTTCAAGGGGCGCCTGGGTGTCTCCACTGGATGTCTGCTTTGGACTCAGGTCATGATCTCAGGGTCCTGGGATCACACCCCATGTTAGGGTCCCTGCTTGGCAGGGAGTCTGTGTCTCCTACTCTGCACTGCACCCCTGCCCCGCTAGTTCTCTGTCTCTCTCTCTCTCTCACAAACAAAGTCTTTTAAAAAGAAAAGAAAACAAAAGAAAGGGAGGAGAGGGGAAGGTAGAGGAAAGGAAGACAAGACTTGCATCAGAATCCTGGTTCCCTACTAGATCTGTGAGCTTAGCAATTTACTAAACCAAATGGAGATGGTATGGTTATATTTACTCGCAGGTTTGCCATTAGGATTAAATGAGATAATGTACTTAGGAGTGTCCCCAAGTCAAGTAGATAACAAGTTGCTGTCTTTCTTTTTCTCCTTGGTTACTTCTGGCATTAGACTAACAGTATTCTGCCCCAGGTTCCCTGTGGGGATTTTTCTATTTATCTATTTCATACCCACTTATGTGGTATACTTTGCATACTTTGAGTTTTTCCAAAAGAAAGGAAGACCAATTTCTGATATATTGCTCATTGATATCCATGTGAAAAAGTTAATGTTCATTTCTCAGTAAAATAAATTAATCCTGGGGCCCTGGGTGGCTCAGTCATTTAAGCAGCTGCCTTGGCTCATGTCAGTCTTAGAATCAGGGTCTCTGCTCAGCAGAGAGCCTGCTTCTCTCTCCACCGCTACTCTGCCTGCTTATGCTCTCTCTCTCTGTCAAATAATAAATTTAAAAAAAAATCAATTTTATAAAATTAATTAATTAATTAATCCTCAAAACCCTGCTTATTCGCTCAGTACACCTATGGCCTCTTAATTATTTTTGGAAAATAATAGTTTTATTTTCATGATAGTTTTATTTTTATGAATGTCGGTAGAAACTATTATTCTAGGTAGTACAGCTCAGAGCTTACTGTCAATTTCCAGGGTCACAGATGAGCACAAAAGAGCATTTTTTTCCTGCTCCTTGTGAGTGATATTACAGAAAAGAAAAGCACCGTGTCTGTGGAGGTAGGCAGATGGCCAAATGAATTTCCTGTAAGACAGCGCCACGTGTCACCCTATCTACATTGTTATAACTTTCCTATCCGACAAGACAGTGTCAAGCTCCGTTAACGAGATGGCCTCACAAGTATGTATTTGAATATTTTATGAAAAGTCACTGTAGCTCCTATGGATCTGACAGTAATTAAATGCATGAACTCCCAAGGCCCATTTGAGGGGCTACATGTATATTTCTTCCTCCACCAAAGACATAACAAGCAGTGCAAGTCACCTCACCGACTTTTGCACGGAGAAGCATTGTGTTTTCCTAACTTCTTTCTGAGATTAGTTATCCTAGTCTCCTTGCTCCCTTTCAGTACTGATGGTACATCAGTACAGCTCCTTGCTGCATAGAAAATTTCCATATGAATTTTGACTTAAGGTGCCTCAGTACAGTGGTCTGTAGACACAGCACCTCTCTCTTTTCTACTCCTTGATTATCAAGAAATAATTGACTGGCCAGGAATCACTAGCTAATGCAATAATTGACTTTCTCAAATAGAACAGACTACAGTGGGTAGGCATTTTTGAACCTTTTGGCCTCACATTTCTAATTTTGGGGGGAGTGTAAAGATAATGCCATATCTTATATCAAATAGTGGGTATCTGTATATATGTTCATGGCATTTAATTTCTTAAGCTCAGAGTTGTTTGGATTTTTTTTTTTAAAGATTTTATTTATTTGACAGAGAGAGATCACAAGTAGGCAGAGACGCAGGCAGAGAGAGAGAGAGAAGGAAGCAGGCTCCCCGCTGACCAGAGAGCCGGATGTGGGACTCGATCCCAGGACCCCGATTTCATGACCTGAGCCGAAGGCAGAGGCTTAACCCACTGAGCCACCCAGGCGCCCAGGATTGGTTTTTTAATTTGTTGTTTTTGTTTTTGTTTTCCTGTACTAAGGAAAAAAGAATCAATATCCAAACCTAGACTTTTTTTAATAAGGTAGCTGGGAATTGATGCAGATCTCTCTCTTAGTTAATAAACGGTGATGATTTCCATAGTCAATGTGTACATTTAACATTTACCCGTGGGAAGTCTGTGGTTATTTGAATTTAAAGACACTAAACGCTTTATTACAATCTTAGAGATATCAAATTCACATCAGCATATTATGATTTATGGGAAGTCAAGAAGCCCAGAGGCTTTTTTCTTAAATTTTTAAAAAATTTTTTAAAATTTATTTATTTGTCAGAGAGAGAGGGAGAGATAGAGAGAGAGAGCGAGCACAGGCAAACAGAGTGGCAGGCAGAGGCAGAGGGAGAAGCAGGCTCCCTGCCGAGCAAGGAGCCCGATGCGGGACTCGATCCCAGGATGCTGGGATCATGACCTGAGCCGAAGGCAGCCGCTTAACCAACTGAGCCACCCAGGCGTCCCCCCAGAGGCTTTTTTAAACCTGGCCGGTTTAATCTAAAATTTCCCAAATTCACTTGAGCACCAAATCTGCTTTTTATTGGTTGTTTGTTCTGTTGTTATTATTGTTGTGTTGATAACCCCTAGTGACATCCAAAGGAAGTGACATTGAGAATCTGCGGTAACAGAAATCCCAAAGAACACAGGGTGCATGGTGGGAGGGGCGCCTGAACACTTACTCCGAAAATGGGGAATTTTCGATAAAATTTTTAAATATAGTATGTTGCTATCATGGTTGTCAAGACTATAATAAAGTATGTTAGATAAAACAGAATGAAAAAGCAGAGTCACACATAAGTAGTTAAAAAGAGGATGGCGCCCTTTTACACAGTGAATTCCCTGGGGCAGAGTACATTTTATTCATTTCCTATGGTATGTGTGACCTTGGGTAAAAATAACCATATTCTACAAAAATATGATTTCTTCAGTAGGAATTGGTGCAGGGGCAAAATGAAAGGTGGAGTGAGCAAGAAAAGAAGGGGAGAGAGAGAGAAAGAGAGAGAGAGAGAATGAATCCTGAAACAGACTCCCCGCTGAGCACAGAGCCTAACACTGGGCTCAATCCCAGGATTGTGAGATCATGACCTGAGCCCAAACCAAGAGTCTGGTGCTTAACCAGCTGAGCCACCCAGATGCCTCAATTTTATCTTACTTTATTTTATCTTATTTAATTTTTATTTATTTACTTATTTATTTTGAAAGCCACAGGAGTAGTAAATAATGACACGCTTATTGACCCAGTTGGTGAACTTTTCCACAGTACTGAAGTTGTTACCTCTGGGCTAAAACCTTATCTTGAAGCATCAGAGAGCCAAGTACATTTGCAAACTGCATTTGTTTCATTTCCCCAATGTTTTCCTTCAGCTTCCCTCTTAGGTATTTATTCCTGCCTGGGAAAGTGATGAGTTTTGACAAAAGACCAGTGGCTAGGCATAAAAAGATAGAACCCCAATAGCTCAGCCTTTATAGAAACTTTATAAAAAGACAAGTATTATTCTTTAAAAAAAAAAAAAAAAAACCAAAATGTTCACTTTTGACTCTGGGAATACATTTTATTTAAACCCTAATATTTCAGAAGAATTTTTTTAAAGCCTACCCATTTGAGTAAATATTTATTTGTAATTATCAATTAATAATTTTTCAGAAAGAAATTTTAAAGAATTAAATAACAGGATTGACCTAATCATGATCTTAGAATATTTAAGTAAATATCATTGAAACTGACCGATTAAGTTATTCAAGTTATCCAAATGGTGAGTTATCAGTGGGGATTCTAATACTAGTAGAAAAGGCCAGGTTGTCAACTTTGAAACTGAAATATGTTATCAATGGGAACAAAGTTTGAATGGAACGTAGAGAAATTTTATGGTCAAAGTCTTTTGGGCAATAAAAACTTTCTAAACTTGGTAGAAAAATATTATAAAACTTCAATTCCCTAGTAGCCCCATGGCTGTTAATTCTGTTTGTTTTGTGCCATTTTAACCCACAAATAGTGACCGAATGGTTTACATCTTGTCTATAAATGGCTTAGGGGGAGGAGGAAAAAGGAAGAAAAAGGAGGAGGAAAAAGAAAGACAGAGGGATGGAGCAGGAGAGGAAAGAGAAGACACACAGGAATTGTGATGCAAGGCAGCAGCACATTCTGTGTACAAATAAAGTGGCTTCAACACCTGTGAATGTGCTGACATCTGGCTTGAAAGCAACAAACATCTGTGTGTAATTTGCAGTGGGAGAGGATGACAGTGAAGAACTGGGTACTGTCGCAGGATATACAACCTCGTTAAGTTACTAAGAGGATCCAGAGGAGAGATCATGAATGGATCCTCTGAGACATGTGACTCCCATGTGTTAAGATGATAAGACACATTGGGTTTTCTTTCCAGGTTGCCATTTTGTTTCCATTTTGAACCATTATTTAATGGACTTTAAACAAGAGAAAATGCTTTCTGAGGGAAAGCTCTGCTTAAAAGGGAGAATTTTCCCAGTCAGGGAACATTTTTCACATCCTTAGGGGTTCAAAGTTCTCTGTAGATGATACGGATAGCCTAAATCTATGTGGATTAATGTAACCTCCAATGCCCATGGCCAGGCCAAGTTAGAAAGAACCAAGGGCACCGGAAATCATGGCGGTGTTTGCTCTGAGCCCCAAGGCAGGTCGCAGACAGGTCCGTCAGCATTCCTCATCTCTGCCTCTACACATCCGAGAGCTCTTGTGCTCCTTGACTGTGGTTGTGATTGTGATATTTTAGGCAATACTTCATCATTTTGCCATGTTTCCTTCTGACAGAAGGACTGGTAAGTTTGGTGACATCCCCAAGGCCAGGAAGCTGGGGAAAATATTTTCCTGCATTTTAGCTTAAAAGGGAGATGAACACTGCATCCTTGGAAGCCCTACTCCTAATCTCTCCTTACCTTTTCTGCAGTTTTCTGAGGGATTTACCTGCAAGGATTCCTTCTTTTTCTTGCTCCCAAATTCTGGAGTGCTAGAGATGGATTGTGCCTTTATGGATCCTGGCCACTAGAGCAAAGCACTACAGACTGGGCAACTTTTAGAGCAGAAATTTATTTCTTACAGTTCTAGCAGCTGGAAGACTGAGACTGGGGTTCTAGCCTGGTTGGGTGAGGGCCCCCTTCTGGGCTGTAGACTTCTGACTCCAGCTGTGTCCCTACAAGCTGAGGGACTTCAGTGGGATCTTGATTTTAAGACCACTAATCCCACTCGTGAGGGCTTCACCCTCCTGACCCAAGCCTCTTTTAAAGGCTCTATCTCTTAAGACGATGTTTGGGCATCCGGATTGTCACACTGGGCATTTAGGATTATCAACATATGAATTTTCGGTGGACACACAGATTCAGACCATAGCAACAAATGTAAAACAGTACATTTATATTTTTCTCTGTGTGGATAATGAATTTTTCTAGTTTCATATATTTAGTAAACAAAATAACAATCCTCTGTTAGAATTTTTTAATAAAATACTATATTTTGATAGAAAAATAAAAAGAAAGAAGGAAGGAAGGAAAAGAGAAGGAAAAAAAAGAAAGAAAAATACTATGTTTCAATGATTGATAGACTCTCCATATACTAAGGAGGGTTTAGGAGGAATGACGTGTCATGAGGGTTCCACATTATCAACTACACAGCAAGCTTTCATTTAGAATTCTCAAATTTCAAAAAAAATTATCTAATATCTGATAATTCTGTCATTTGGCAACATCTATTTTTGTAAATTTCAAGTTCTGTTTAGCTTTGGTACATGAATTAGACCACCCTAAACTATTTAACAAAATCTTACTACGTCATTGTTATTTAATAAAGGGAGGACTTTAAAGTGGATTCAGTGATGCCCTTGCTGGTTAAGAACAGAAGCTTTTTATCCTTTGAATGGAGGTATGAGGTGCGCATCTGCTTAGACTTCTGCTTCCTCTGTGGTTAGGTTTTACCTTTGTGCTGAGACTGGATTTAGAGCTTCTTTCTTGCATAAACAGATTTGCATAAATTTGCCAAGGTACACTACAACCTTCAAAGGTATATACATGCCGGACTTTGCAAACTTAATTTCTATTTTTTAAGAAGTTAAACATTTTAAAGGACTTCAATGATTGTAGAATGTTCTGGTGTCAATAATTGTGAAGAATCTATAGTTTCTATCACAATATCCAATTTTTCATCTAGTTAAGATGATAAAACTTGTTTCCTGGGCACCTGGTGGCTCAGTCGGTTATGTGCCTGCGTTCAGCTCAGGTCATGATCCCGTGGCTGTGCTCAGAGGGGATCATGCTGCTGCTCCCTCTCCCTCTTCTGCTTCCTGGGCTTGTGCTCGCTCTCTCTCTCTCTCTGTGTCAAACAAATAAATAAACGTCCTTTAAAAAATAAAAATAAAACTTGTTTCCTGACAAAAATGTAAAATATAAACCCAGCCAGTCAGAAAACTTTCAACTCAAAAAACAAAACAAAAAAAAAGACTCGAGTTTTGTCTGGGTAACATACAGAAGAAGTTTAGCATATAAGGATAAAATGGTTGAATAACTATATGGAGGCTAAACAAGATCCATATTTCTCAGGCAATTTCCCTTGCTCATTTAAAATGCACTAAAAGTTTGAACACAGTAATATTTAATTTCATTTTTAATTATAATGAATACAAGTAAATATCTAATGCATTCATTTTTCACTGCTTCGGAAAGTAAAGATTGAGGTCAATAATATTTTTTTTTTGCGTTTTGCTTAGGACTACTTGGGAGGGCTGGGCACCCGTGCACAGAGCTGCGCGGGGGGAATGACACCTGCTGGGGGAATGGCCAGATCAGGGCTCCTGCTGCCCATGTGTCCTCATGGGA
Source organism: Mellivora capensis (assembly GCA_004024625.1). NCBI lineage: Eukaryota > Metazoa > Chordata > Mammalia > Carnivora > Mustelidae > Mellivora > Mellivora capensis. The sequence goes on from PISX010009434.1 coordinate 23,168, forward strand.
TTATTCTCTGTAGATTGGGCTTTTCATTATTTATGTCTGGTTATTAATTATTTTAATACTTTGTATTATTTGCATCTGGTTTTTCTAATATTGACTGCTTTGCATCATTTTAAAGTGTTATAAAGGACATTTTTGTTCATTATGGGATATTTCAAAGTTAGAATATATTTTCCAGGTAGTAGAAAGTAAGCCTCACACTTGCAATTTAAGATGTGTAGTCTTAATTGAGTGCAATCGTTTTGCCTGGAGCTAATATTAACTCTCCACCTCCCCAAGTATTCATTAGTAAGTCTGTATTAATTTTTGTTCAGAGAAAAGTTGAGGTGTTAAATATTTAATTTCTCATTACACAGTATTTGTGGCTGGGATCCCACACTTGCATCCTAGACAAACGCATGTCGTTTATCCTCTGCTCAGAAAAACACAACCTTAAATAAGATACATAAGAATCCATACAAGATTCATTTTGCAAATGAGGTCCTTAATTGTTTTAAGTGGCATCATGCTACTCTTCAAGGAATTCTGTAGGAGGTACAATGTATTCAATGTGTTTAAATTTTGTTCCTACTGTGACTACCTGTTTATTGAATACTTACTATAGCTAGACATTTTTTACGTGCTCTGTTATGTAGATATTCCCTAAATATCATTTTTATCTCCACTTTATAAATAAGAGTATTTGAGATTTAGAGAAGTGAGTATCATGCAGCCCTTAAACGGTAAGCACCGGGATGTAAACTCCCAAACTCGTATTCTGCAACCTGCAGGATATTTACAGCTGTGGCTTTGCTATTTGCTATAGACTCTAGTAAGCAAGAAGTAGTCACATTTTCTTTTATCTTTTCTCTTTAAACTCTCCTTTCAATTATTTCTAGTTCTAAGAGGATGCTTCATATCACTTTCCATATGGGAAAACCCTTTAAATGATTTCAACTATGTATAGCACATGACCTTGCCCTTGAAATTTGTGTCTCCACCCCCCCCCAATTATGGCTAAACTGGTTTACTTTGAGTTTAATTGCATACCTACTAAATAAATATTCTAGCCATGAACGGTATGAAATCGATTTTTCTAGATGATTTCATTGCATGTTTGATCCAACAGAGGAATTCCAGGTCTTGAGATATTTCATTTGAGAAAATAGCCAACACCTGATTTCCTGTCAGAACTTCGTATTCATCAAGCATTTTCTAAACAAGGTTTATTTGTATCTGGTTTCAAATGGCTACTCCTCAAAATCTCATTCCCTGCTGAGCTCTATAAAGGAAAGATATGATAGGACTCATAAATAAGCCAACAGCTCCTAAAAATCTTAAGGGTGGATCGTATTGATAATTTAGCCATCTACACACAATGTCCCCTTGACTAACGAGAATGTCCTAATGTGAACCACCTCAGACCTTTTTGCTGGCCAAAATGCCATCCCACTGAAAAGTTAATATTATGGTAAATAGGTTTGCAGCCCACCAGAAAGCTCCTCAAATTAAACGGACGTTTAACCTTCACTTAAGCGTTCAAATCAGTCCAAAGGGTGCTGAGTTTGCGGCTGACTACCCACTGGAGACCTGGTCATTGAAAGACAACGCCGGTCATCATTGATCATCTCACAGATTTGGTGGCAGGGAGAAACTACAGATCACTGTACATGCAAACTGTTTAATTCGAGCCCCTCACGTGAATCTGAGAGGCATCCAAAAAAATAATGAATGGCATTGAGTGAAAAATAAGATGTAATTTCTGGTACTTCATTATTACATGATGCAAAAGAATTTATTGGCATGAAAATGACGACTTGCTTTCAAGTTTCTCAGTCTGTAATATTGCAGAAGAGAAACCCTTGTTGCTAATCCATGTTCTGTGGAACCTCTTTCTGATCCCGTGTCTCAGCTCTTACGTGGTGCTTATACTGCTCAGAATTCTGCAATTTTAGAACCACCCCAGGCAGCATGTCCAAAAGTGACTCCAAATCACATGCTTTGCCCTCAGTCTTTAACCTCATAGAAGTTACATTCCTATCCTTAAGGCATGTTTCCTTTTAAAATGATTTAAAAAGTGCTAGGTACAAAAAAATAAAAATTTTAAAAAGTGCTAAGTACTGATGTTTAAATACTAAATACTAGTGTTTAGCTTTTCTGATTATTCAATCTATAGGGATGATTTTGTAGCCGTGAAATTTATCAGGGATCATTTATCTATAACATTCGTGTTTTTAAAAAAATTTATTGTTTTTTTAATTTCTTTTCAGTGTCCCAGATTTCATTGTTTACGCACCATATCCAGTGCTCCATGCAATGTGTCCTCCTTAATACCCACCACCAGGCTCACCCTATCCACACCCCCTTCCCCTCCAAAACCCTCCAGTTCCTCAGAGTCCACAGTCTCTCATGGTTCGTCTCCCCTTCCAATTTTCCCCAACTCACTTCTCCTCTCCATCTCCTCCATGTTATTCCTTATGCTCCACAAATAAGGGAAACCATATGATAATTGACTCTCTCTGCTTGACTTATTTCACTCAGCATAATCTCTCCAGTCCTGCCCATGTTGATATAAAAGTCTGGTATTCATCCTTTCTGATGGAGGCACAATGCTCCATAGTGTATATGGACCACATCTTCCTTATCCATTCGTCGTTGAAGGGCATCTTGGTTTTTTCCACAGTTTGACGACCGTGGCCATTGCTGCTATGAACATTGGGGTACAGATGGCCCTTCTTTTCACTACATCTGTATCTTTGGGGTAAATACCCAGTAGTTCAATAGCAGGGTCATAGGGTAGCTCTATTTTTAATTTCTTAAGGAATCTCCACATTGTTCTCCAAAGTGGCTGTACCAACTTGCATTCCCACCAAGAGCCCAGGACATCACATTTGATTTTATGCTTCACTTAGAAAATTAAAATTATATGATTTTTGTTTTGAAAGAAACATAGGAGCACCTGGGTGGCTCACTCGCTTAAGCGTCCAACTCTGATTTCAGCTCAGGTCATGATGGCAGGGTACTGAGACGAAGTCTGGAATGGTTCTCCCCTCCCCCCACCCCACCCCCTGACCAAGGAACCTACTGAAGATTCTCTCTCTCCACTCACCCACCCCACCCCTCCCTCCACTGCTCACATGTGCTCACAGGCACACACTCTCTCTCTCTCCTAACACACACACACACACACACACACACACACACACACACTCTCACACACAGAAAGTAACATAGTAAATTCATATGGCTTTGTTTGTATTTTTTTTATTGAATTTTGCATCTCAAATTAGATTTTAAAGTTTTTGGAGAGGAGTAGGCAGTGACTTCAACTTTCTAGCAGCCTTATTACCTTGAGTAATTGCTATAGGATAAAATTTAAAATAGTTCATACAATTAAGGGATCCCCAAAACAACTCTGAAAAAATGATTATTAAAATAAAAAGCAGAAACAAAACTGATAACTCGAGAGTTTTAGTAAATACCTCAGCAAGATCTTAAAGTAAGGAAGAAAATTAGAACACAAGCCCAAATTCTCTTGGGGGCAAAGCCCAAACTATTATCTGCTACTCTCTTCTTTCCCCTTTGCTTGGTCAGTACCCCCACCCGTTAATACTTTGTCCTAATATTTGATGTTTGGCATTTTAAATACCTGTAATGGAGAAGAACCAGATGCTTATCTATTGAGGTCATACTTAGGAAGCCTAGAATTGCTGAGGAGTTATGTGATAATCTGCTTATTAATATGTAATAAATCTCAGCGAGGGCAAGAAATTTTGTATGCTTAAATGCAGCTTTAGTCCCATTATCTAGATCAGTGACTGAATAATAGCAGGAAATCAGCCATATATGTTGAATAAATTGAATGTTTATGTACATTTGACCAAATGACACTTACCTCAAAAAATATGCTAAAAATCACCCCCCAAATAAAAGGCCATTAGAGAAAATTGAGAAATTCATTCAGCTGATGGAACTGTCAGATATCACTTGATTCAGAAGGGTGTGACTCAATCATGACTATCCCTAAAATTCTGGAAGGTAAGCAACCTCAAGCCTTCCACGGAGAGGCTGTCTGACAATTGTTACCTTCTATATGTGATCAGTGATACAAAATATGCACATTAAAGAATTGGTGGAGATCTGGCCTCATGTCAAAATGGTAAATTATCCTTGAATTGTTAAACCTCCATTACTAAGTGACAAAAATGTGGGTTTACAGAAAGAACTCACTTTTTTTTTTTTAAACAGGATCTTAAGTGCAACAAATGAAAGAAACTGCCGTGCCTTTTCCCATTAGTAATAACATTGGCATTATTAGCATCCCCTAAGATATTTTCTTTTATTTTGTTATATTGCAGTAATACATAATGTTTCAATGTTATGAAAAAAACAAACAAAAGTAAGGCAATGACAAATCATAATAGCAATAGCTGTCCTTTTTCAAGAATACGTAAATCTGATTTAGAATTTGGATTTTTTATGGCAGCAATGATACTTTAACTGGTGATAGAATATTGAATGTGATCCATGTTGAGAACGAAAGGAGAAAATTTAGGTCACAAAAAAAATCAAGTGCATTAATCCAATGTAGCTTTTAAAAACAGTTTATAAGGGTCAAAATTGAATGTGATGTATTGCAGCAAATGCAAAATTGATGGCTACTTTTAGTAGAGAAAGTGGTTCATTTGAATTTTCTGATTTTTTTTTCCTCCGAGACAATATTTTTTCTCAAACTCAAAATGAGAATGATATTTATGTTTTTTTAATGTAATTATTATTTTTGTTGTCGTTGAACACTAAGGTGCAGAAGAAGGAAGGCCCTGAGTAAATAGCCAAATAATAGTAGCCCTATTCAAGCTGGCTGTGTCTCTTCTCGGTGCTTCCTTTCCTTTTGCATCTAGATGGTGGGCAAGAGTTGGTAATATAAGGTGTTTCCAACTTTGAGGAGTTCACAGTATAGAGGAATGCTCATGTGCATACATAACTATAATACAAGGATGCCAATGGCAATAGTGACTAAGGAAAGAATGGTCTGGCACTTAGGGAAATAAGATTTCTCTCCCCTGTAAGCAAACCTTCCCTGGATCTCTTACGAACAGGTCCTCTGCTGTCATGAGGGATCTAATATTGGGTGTCTTCAAGGAAGGATTTTGCCATAACAAAATCATTTATAACTTCCCAAAGATTTTGAAGTTATATTTTGACAAAGGTTTTGTCTTTTGCATACCATATAATAATCCTAAGTTTCTCTCTGTTACTGAGTTACACAAAGACAAACCGGGTGGGTTTTCTCTAGAGGATACTTTGGGACGACCTGACTTAAAATAGAGGTTATGTCATCATTTAAATTCACTGCAAGCAGGCTTGGAAGACACCCCAAAGACATAGGTTATCATGCTGGAGAATGCTGTAACTGCTGATCATAAGAGACGTGCAATAGATATTAAGATGCTACTGGGAAAGAAAGTAAACACTGATTTATAACATGAGCCTCGATTTGAAAGTCACAGGGGCAGACACTTGGAATTGCAGGTGCTGATTTGTGATCGCGGTGTTTCTCACATGGGCAATGCTAGAATGCCTTATCCAGATTGAGGAACAGCACAGAGGCATGAAAATAATGTGGGCTAAGATTTTTCCTAGCATTATAGAGACCAGATTATTCTGAATGTGTTTCTTTTTTTTCACAGATTTTACCAAATATAATATAATTGGGTCTGAGAATAATGCAGAATGAACTTTTTCTCTATCTAAAAAGAAAAAAAAAGGAATTTATTTTCTTGCTTTTTTTCTTTAACTTTCCAAATAGCAATATATACCCCCCCTTTTGACATATATTGAATATTCATTACAAGGTAACGAGGTGACACGTGAGATCTGGTTCTCTTCTTGGAATATCTGGGACATAATTCCCTTGCAGTGTGTTGCTGAAATGTGATCACCAGGTGGGAGCTCTCAGAGCCACCTACATGTAGGGGATCATTGAAGCCTGGAAGTCGATGGCATCCTTGCTCAAGTGGAACGTGTCAAATGAGAATTAAAGAAAATTAAGAACATAGCTTCGAGGATCTGTTCCCTGAAAGGTGGGCCAAAGAGCAATCTGAAAAAGTAGACAGAAAAGAAGCAGCGGCCAGAAGGAACCCTGGGAGAGCGTGGGTTCTTGGAAGAGAAGGAAGAACCCCTCACAAAAGAAACAGAAGTCAGGTAGGGAAGGCATAGGTATGTCTTTGGAATTACACTTCACTGTCCTTTACGCTATTCTAGAGCCCAGTGGGAGACTATGTAACCTGCCTGGGGACAGAGTGAATGAAGTTAAGAGGAGAATCTGAAGTTGGGAAGACAGCAAAGAAAGGACACAGATTCCTTGTATGCAGAGGGGAGGTGGGTCAGAAAGTTTGGGTTTTGTTGTTTAAGAAATGACTGGAACTACTTTATGACCACAGAACAAGAGAATGTTTATGAAATAGGAAAAAATACATACTTTTAATCAGTGCTCATATTGAGGTGACAAGATTGATCCGGTTCTTGTTATATTCATATTTTTCCATTCTTGAGGATAATGTAATTTACATAAACTTCAATTTCCTGTAGCGTTACTTTTGAATGAGTTCAGCCCATATGCTTTACTCATATTTGCTTTTTGTTATGAATGACATAACCTTTTGAAATTAAATTTAGAAAAATACCCTAAGCATATCATGAGCTATATTTGTGTACAATTGTGTAATGTTTTCCTGGTACAAGAGAGCTGGTTTTACAGTAATGATTAGGAATTAAGGTCCCTTTTTTATGAGTGCATTTTTGTATTCTGCTTATTTTGTAGACGAGTATTTGTGTCTTATATATATTTGTAGGTGGATTTAAAAATCTGTATTTATAGAGCAAGGTTAATGTTGGCCCTAGCTGCCTAACTTTTCATAGCCATTTTTGTAAGATATAACATTTCAGAATGATTAATAAGCCATGAAAGTACTGATAGAGAAAGACTGAAATAATTTGTTAGGCTTTGTTTTCTTATTTTTCAAAGTGAAACAGCTTAACTCGTAGGCTTTGAAGTGAAGAAAAAAAACACACTCGCTTAAAATTATGGCTCCTCGGTGTTACTCTGATCCTGTTACGGAACACCCCTGAGCTCAGACTTCTTATCTGTAAAGTACAAATCATCAAACTCATCGGGTTGCAGTAAATTTAAGTTAGGCAATGCTTAGTAGAACGCCTGACACATAGTAAAAATAGCAGAAAAGCATCTTTAGCTGTAAGTAACAGAAAACCAAATTGAGTCTAGCTGAAACAACTAAGGAATGTATTTGCTCACATGGTTTGCACGAGGAGCAGGAGATGCCAGCTTCCTCTCCTGTGGTGGTGCATTCCTTCCTGGGCTGGCTGTGTCTTCAGGTACCTCCTTCATAATAGCTAGTAACAGAAATCTGGCCACACATCCTCACACCACATCATCTGGAAGTCAGCCAAAGCACTCTTGTCACAGTAAGGAAGCTTCTTTTGCTAGAAGCTATCCCCGTGGCCAGACTTCTCTGTATGTCTAAATGACCTGATTTAGATCACATGCACATTTTTCCCCAGTGTTATTGAGATAGAATTGACATACATCCCTTTATAAGTTTAAGGTGTATTGCATAATAGTTTGACTTACATACAGTATATTATGAAAGGATCATCACAATTAGCATTTCATTATCTCATGTCAATATGATAGAAAGAGAAAGTGAAATAAAAAAGGATCTTTTCCTCTTGTGATGAGAACTCTTAGGATTTACTCTCTTAAGTTTCATCAGATGGCATAGCATTAGTTCATGTCATCATGCTGTATATTACATGCCTAGTACTTAGTTACCTTGTAACTGCAGATTTGTACCTTTTGACCACTTTCATATAATCCCCCTGCTAGCCTGGTAACCACAAATCTGATTTCTTTTCCTATGAGTTTTTTTTTTTCTTTTTTAGATTCTATACATCAGTGAGATCATACAGTATTTGTCTTTCTCTGTCTGACTTATGTCTCTTAGTATAATGCCCTCAAGGTACATTCATCTTCCAAAGAGACAAATGGCAAAATTAGGATTTTCTCTCTTTTTTTTTTTATGGCTGAATAGTCCATTACGTGTCTGTGTGTGTGTACGTGTGTGCACATATGCATCTCACAACTTCTTTATCCATTCATCTGTTGATGGACACTTAGGTCATTTCTGTGTCTTAGCTATTATAAATAATGCTTTGGTTAATGTGGGGGTCCAGATATCTTTCCAAGTGAGGGTCTTCATTTAAAAAAAAGTATAGTCCCAGAAGTGGAATTGCTGGATCCTATGGTAGCTCTATTTTTGTTTTTTTTTTAGGATCATCCATACTGTTTTGAACAGTCATGTGCCCATTTCTGAAGCTCTCTCTCTTGTTAGGGGAAAGCCCATAGTCTAACACTGGCTGATGTTTATAAATAACTTATTGCAAAGTTTAGGGGATTATCCTCTGTCCAATCAAGGTCACTTTTAGAGCTGGGGGTTTAGTTAGAGTCCCCAGAATCACTGTGTGAAAAAGAGGAAGGCCTTGAAAAAATTTGAGTTTGATCTGGGAAAGATGGTGGAGCGCTGATTAAGCATCTAAATAATAACTAGAATTCACCTCAACTTGGGCTGCAAATCTTTCCCACCAAAAAGTGAAGCCAGAGAGCAGGGTTCATGTGAGATGATGTTAGTCTGCACACTGGATCAAGTTATTCCAATGGTAATGAGATTCCTTGACCAATACCTATCATAATATCTTTTCCCTACCCTCAACCACATGTTTTGAGCTTTGAATCTTAAATCAGGTACGAGAATGAAATGAGGAATTTGTGCAAATGCTTTAAAACACATAACATTAAATAAGGTATTTATCTAAAAGGGCAAACTGATTCCATGGATACGTCTTTGATGCATTATCCTCCTAAGGCCAAGTTATTTTAGGAATTCAGAGTTGAGAATGAGGGATGAAATTGACAAGTTATCAAAGACAGGCCTGGAAATAGCCCCGCCAAGTTAGACACCCACCCATTAATCTAACGTACAGAGGGCCAATAGAAAATCACATCTCCTAAGACATGATGCTATTTTGTGCAAAGACAGGAAAGGTGAGCGTGAGCATATGCGTGAGTGTGTGCACCTGTCACGGCACATGAAAAGTGCTTCCTTTCCTAATGTTTTGTTCAGGACAGCAGCTTTGGGAAATTGGTCTGTTTGTGTGAACAGTCTCCAGATTATGGCAACATAATTTCCCATTTCACCTTTATTCACATCACAAGTCAGAACTCTGTGTTGTGAGAGCAATATTTTCATTGATTTATTAAGCAAAGTAATGCCCAAATTTTAAGGATGTGATAAACCAGTCTTTATGATAGAAACATAGAAAGGAGAAAAATAAGTTTTCTACCTCAAAGGACCTGACAGTCTAGTAGAAAATATTTATATCTAGTGATTAATTTCCTTATGATATGATACGTGGTATACAAAAACGCAGGATGTCTACACAGGGACCGAGAAAGTGGTGACTGGGGTGGAGCATTCTGTCATCCATGCCTTCTTTGGTCACATCAAATCTTGTGGAAGCAAAAAGCAAACTGGAATAAACAGCTAATTTTCACCATGTGGCTTTGGAATGTAAAACTTTAAAGAGCAGTGAATGAGTTTACAAAAAAACAAAAACAAAAACACACACAAAAAAACCAAAGAGCAAAACTGCAGTACCAATGTATTCATTAGGAAGTATTTAAGAATGTAGCATTCTGGGGCGCCTGGGTGGCTCAGTGGATTAAAGCCTCTGCCTTTGGCTCAGGTCATGATCTCAGGGTCCTGGAATTGAGCCCCGCATCGGGCTCTCTGCTTAGCAGGGAGCCTGCTTCCCTCTCTCTCTCTGCCTGTCTCTCTGCCTACTTGTGATCTCTATCTGTCAAGTAAAAAAATAAAATCTTAAAAAAAAAAAAGAATGTAGCATTCTTCTTGTTGCTTTAAAAGAATTTTTACCATATGTCAAAACAGGACTTTGCTCATGGCAAAAATGACCCTGACAATTATTTTTAAAAGAGATCTTGCCCTTGCTGGTGAAATAATAGTACATATTAACAGACGGGCTATCTAGGATCCAGCAGGGTTAAAGGCCGATTAATTAGCTCATCTGCTGTCAGAGGAGACATTCTTCCATGTGGGAACTGCACAGGTCCTTGAAGTTACCAAAGTGCACTTAACACTAGTTTCCAAACCACTACTCTGTGTTGTAAATGCATGCTTTTCCCATGATCTAATTCCTTTTCTCTGCTCACATGGCATTTTATGAAGCATTTTTACAACCTCCCACAAAATATCTTTTGTTAACCTAATGCAATCCTGCTAGTTCAGTGAGACACTGAGGCATGGGGACTTCCTGGGACCACTATCCCTATGATCTCTAGAGGCTGACTATCCAGTTCATGCTGGGCTACAGCTCTGTGTGATTGTTGACACATGAGTAACCCTGCATCGTCACCTGTCGGTGGTAGAAATATCTTTTATTTCTAAATAAAAAATAGAAAGTTGTTTTCTTATTAGAAAAGACTTTTTTCTTATTAGGCAGTTAGCATACATGCCTAATAAGTATTCTTAGTAGGCATGTATGCTAACTGTCCTAATAACATTTTAGTACTGTCATTTAAAAAGCACATATTTGAAAGTAAATACCACCAGATATGTGTCTATCCATATAGCTATATCTCCCTATATCTCTATACATGTTAACTTTCTCTGGAGAACACTAATTTTATATAATATGCATGCATTATATATACGCATATACCATATCGATGCATGTAATAATTAATGCTATTACAAAATAATTGCTTTATATTAAGACTAATCTTAGTCCAACGTGCTCCCAGGAGTGCTTTAGGGAGCCAGATATAAACTACAAACCATCTCAACCCCTAGATATTTTCAATAGGCAGACTTTGGTGTGCCTGTATAATTTATTACAGGTTAAGAATGGACTCACATATTTCTGGATTTTCCTGAAATTTTTAAAGATGTCTGGAAAGACCACATACATCTTAAATTTATGAGTTCAGAGTAGGTGATTAAAAGAATGCAAAAAAAAAAAGAATGCATCACTCATTCTATACTTATAAATTTGGAACTTTTTTAAAATTGCACCACTTGAGTTTTGGAATACCAAAAACTAAATCTTCATGAGTAGAAATAGAAAAGCATTTTAAACTATCCTTTTATGTCATCACAAGAGATATTCCCTGAAGTACATTTTAACTAAAAGAAAATTCCTACAAGTGTTTATTTAGATGGGTAAGTACATGTGCGCGTATCTATGCATCTGTACATGTATATATATGACATATATATAATGTAATTTTGAACCAACAATAATTTGAGGGATTTTTTAAATAGATACTGATATGAAATCATATGTTTTAGTTTCTGGATTTAAGAATGTGTAATATCTACAATACTGACCTCTTCATAGTTCAATTATAAAGTACCGTTTCACCATAATTCTTAGAGGTCAGTGTATTAGTCTCGAAAATAACACAACCAATAGGATATATAGTGACATATGGAAAGAAATGTATTGTGGGGACTGGCTCACAGGAGTCTGGAGACTGAGAAGGCCTACAATCTGCCATCTGCAAGCTGAGGTCCAGAAAATCCAGTGTTGTAGGTCAAATTGAAATCAGAAAGTCCAAGAACAAAGTGAGCCAAAGGTGTGAGTTCTGGTCCAAGTCCAAAGGCAGCAGAGCGAGGAGTGCCAATGTCTGAGATATCCTATGTCTATGTCTATGTCCATATCTTATGTCTATCTAATGTCTGGATATCCTAGCTCAGCCAGGGAGAGCAAATTCATTCCTCCTCTGCCTTTGTGTTCCTCAGGCCCTCAAGGAATCAGTTGATGCTCACCCTTTGGAATGGGGATCTTCTTTACTCAGTCTACTGATTCCAATGATAATCTCTCAGAAACACCCTCACAGACACACCCAGAAGTAATGTTTACCAGCTCTCTGGGGGACCCTTAGTCCAGTCAAGGTGACACATGTAATTAACCATCATGGTCACCTTATTCAATGTCTGTCTTCCTTCCTCTGCATCCCTGTTTGACTGCCAGAGTTTTTCCTTCAATATCTCCTGTTGTTACCTTTGTTCACATATACTCAAGCTCTCCCATTTCCTTTTCATAAAGCTGTTGGAAATGTTTTTCTTTTCTTTTTTAGCCATATAATCATTGTTTTTCTGGTAATACAGTTGGTAGTGGATGGAAGTATACTCATCATACAAAGCAGGTATGTTAATTAGGACAACACTAGCTGCTATTTAAAAAAAAAAAAAAAGTCCTAGGTTCTATAACAGAGCAAGGCACTGTACTTTTATTTCTCACTCAAATGAAGTTTGAATGTGTGTTCATGGTTGACACAGGGAACCAGGATTCTCTCTGGGCTCCTTTGCATCCAGATGGAAATAAAGAAGATAAAGAATGGAACATCACAGGAGAAAGGGTTTATGTGAGCCAATTCTAGAAGAAACATGTGCCATGTTCACCGACCTTGCTTTGGCTGGAACTCCATGTCATGGCTGTGTCTACCCACAAATAAGACTGAGGAATGTAGGTTAGCTGTGTGCCAGGAAGAAAGGAGGACGGTGCCTATGTGAACTGGCTCCATTTACCTCTGTGTCTTCTTCTCACCCTGTGTTCTAGCTATATTGACCTTTTTTCCCCCTTCAGTCTCTAGAAGGCCACACACAGTCCTGACACTGGTTCCTTCTACAAGTAATGTTTTTAACATCACCAGCTCACTTCTGTTTTTCATTTAGAACTTTTTTTATTTTTCAGGGATGCCTGCTTTATAATCTTATGGTGACTCATTATTATTCATAAAGCATAGTTTGTAATATGTATAATATTATTTGACAAATGTTGATCTCCCCAACTAGTCTGTAAGCCCCCTAATGGTAATGACTCTGCCTCTCTGTCTTTCGTTTTACCACAGTTCTTATCAAAGAGTCTAGAGCATGAAAAATATTGTTTAATTAATGAATACAATAACATCACACCCTCTCACTCCCAAGGATGGTTCTCCCATACTTTGAGGCCTTGGCCAAAGAAGCAAAACTATAGATTCTTCAAAGCCTTGCTTTGTGATTTTTAAAGGTTCAAAATAGGCTATGAATGTGTAGCTTAAACTATGTCATTGGCCATCAAGATCTGTAAAATCATTGAGAGAATGGTCGAGAATATCTAACTGTGAAAATAGATGTGATATTTTAGCACTCTCTTTATAAAATCTTCATCAGACTCTCTTATTTGACTGCCATATATGAGTGTCGATGCGTAGAATGCAGAACCATTAGCGTGCTTTTTACATCTACTTTCTTGGGTAGAAGAAACACTGCTTCCGTCTTTCTTCAACGTTTATGACTGTGTTGCCTTGGTCTTCTTCATTGGATCCTCTTTTACAGTGCAGTATTGATGCCTAGCTGCTCCCCTAGTCCCCTAGTTTTCTTACTCTTCAGTTGGGCCTTGTGGGTGATGTCAACAACATCCCAGAGCAGCACTTGTCATCAATAAGCAAAATGCCCCCAATCCATAATTTCAGCCCTGTTTTCTCTTTTGAGTCCCGAGTCTTACTTTCTCTGCCAGTCGTTGCTCATAGAGATTCTGAGTTCACCTGAGACATAATCCACCCCAAGTTAACTCAGGATGACTCTCCTCCCTTTCTTCACCCTTCTCCTCCTGTCGTCTCTGCATTCATTCATGGTACCACCATCCGTCAGTTGTTGAAGTTGAAAAAGAAAAAAAAAAAAAAAGGAATCCCCGTTCATCTCTTCCAAACATTTGCCATGACGGAGAGAAGGGAGTGGCTGGTTCTAAGCCCACGGTGCCTGCTTCAGTCAGCGGTGCCAGCTCAAGCCCAGCTACTGTGCAACCTGGATGGGAAACATTGGCCAGTGCCAATGTTATGCAGCAGGATGGAAAATCTCTGTGGCTTGGAAGCCTCCCAGGTTCCTGCAGAGAAAGTTTATTCTGGGCTGGGGATCCCTGTAGCAGCTGGGATGAGGTGGGTGCCCAGGATGAGAATATCCAGGAGAGAAGAGTCTCCAGAAAATAGAAAATAAGAGGCTTACAGAAGGTCTGGACAGGGCTGGCATGGGAGAGTTGCCCCATAGATATCTGGTTGGTGCTTGCGCTCCTGTCTTTGGATCAGGTGGTAGCAGGCACTGCGCCGCTGTTTGCTTTCCTGCTGGCTGCCAGAGTCTAGAGGAGAGCTGCTGTGTTTGCGGGGGTGTGTGCCCGGGTCTCTGTACCATATGCACAAACCATGTGTTGCTCCTGTTCCCAAGACCTCAGCCATTCCAGAGATGACAGCTAGTACATTAAAAATAATGATTAAAAAAAAAAACACCAGCACCCATCCAAAGTCCTACATTCTGGTGCAGAAAGTTCTTCGGGGACAGGGACCAATGGGGGATTTCAACCTTAAGCCCAAAAACCAATCCCCCAAGTTAACATACGTAAGAAGGCACATTCTGCCATTTAGGACAAAGGTGTCATTTCCATCCCTGACCAGGACTGCTGCCTGATGCAGATCAACCCCCCAGCTTCATCTTCCTCCCTCATTTGCTCGGGCTATTCGCCTTGTTCATTAGCGCTGTGCACATGGACATGGACGGGTTGGTCTCTGACTGGTGGTGCCCTCAGAAGCTTTCTCCCTGAGAGCTTGTGCCTTCTTGGTACATTCCTACACCTTCTTAGTTAAATGACTGGATGGATTTTGATAATTCTTACAAACTTTAAAATAGCAGAGTTTTCAGAAATAATGTTGTTGAACTTAATAGCACATCAGTATGTCTTGATGACATTGATCTATAGTTAATTAATTAAAAAAGTATATCCATGAGGACAGCCGTAAATTAGGCCAGGCCATTAGTAACCAGAGTGCAGTCGGGAAGTCAGCAGCTACATTGCATATCTGGTTAGTACCGAATGAGTCCTTCAGGTTTCTGGGGATCCCTTGTTAAGGATGGAGATGGGTAGTCAGAATGCAGGGTTGAATTAAGAAGAAAAATGTTCAAATGTAACTTTTGTATCTGAAAGGAGAAACCTGACTCTGTTCTTTGAGTCAATATTATTATTCTTTTAAAACAATGGTTTTCAACACCTTTTTAAAAATTTTTATTTCTCTTTTAAAATTTTTTAAAAAGATTTTATTTATTTATTTGAGAGAGAGAGAGCATAGAGGGAGAAGAAGATCAGAGAGAAAAGGAGAAGCAGATTCTCCACCTAGCAGAGACCTCTAGACAGAGGGCTCGATCCCGGGATTCTGGGATCATGACCTGAGCCAAAGACAGATGCTTAAGCAACTGAGCCACCCAGGTGCCCCCAAATTTTATTTCTTTTTTAGAGAGAAAGAGCCAGCATGAGTGAGGAAAGGGATACAGGGAGAGAGAGAGAGTCCCAAGCAGGCCCCATGCCCAGCACAGAGCCCAACTCAGGGCACAATCTCACAACTCTGAGATAATGACCTCAGGTGAAATCAAGAGTCGGATAATTAAGGGACTGATTCACCAGGCACATTCCGCACCCCCACCTGCCCTTTTTGAGTATAGTTGACACACAACGTTACATTAATTTCAGGTATACAGCTGGTGATTTGCCATGACTTACTCACCTTCTCTGCTGCACCCATTTTGCCCAGCCCCCCAACACCTCCCCTCTGGCAACCATCGGTTCTCTGTATTTCTAGTTCTGATTCTGTGTTTTGTTTATTTGTTTACTCATTTGTTCTGTTTTGTTTAGATTCTACATACGAATGGAATCATATGGTATTTGTCTTTCCCTGTCTAACTTATTTCACTTAACATAATATGCTCTAGGTCCATCCATGTTATCTCAAATGGCATGAGCTCATCCATTTTTATGGCTGGGTAACACTCAACACCTTTGAAAATCTGGCTTTAGTCTCCGCGTAAAGCCTTATCTGCCAATAGTCACCACCACGCCCTCGGCCACCTCAGCATACGGGTTCCCTGATTTCCTCACAAAGATCAATGTCTTGCATGTGGTAGGTACTTAGTGATTTTAGAATGAATGAAAAAATCACAGTTGACTCATGCCTCTACATTTCCTCTTCTCTATATCTCTATTTAGGCTATTTCTCTCTCTCTATTTTTTTTTTCTATTTCTCATTTTTAATGCCTTTCCCTTCTTTCCAATTCTTTTAAAATTTTGTTTGTTCCAACAACCTACCTTAAGTGTCACTTCCTATATGAAGTCTTCCTGGCTTGTCCAGCCTCACCTTGATATATAATCACTCGCCCTTTTGGGCTTTCAAAGAGCCGTTTGTAGGTTGCACCTCTATTTTGTCTATCATATAACTCACTTACTTTTAAAAAATTATTTATTTATTTATGTTTGGAGAGAGAGTGGGAGAGACTGTGTATGAGTAGGAGGGGCAGAGGCAGAGAATCCTCAGGCTCCCTGCTGAACGAGGAGCCTGACAGGAGGCTGGATCTCCCATCCCAGGACCCCAAGATCCTGAAACTAAAAAAACAGTCGCTTTAACACACTGAGCCACCGAGGCACCCCTTTATAACTTACCTTATGGGGGCGCCTGGGTGGCTCAGTGGGTTAAAGCCTCTGCCTTCAGCTCAGGTCAGAATCCCGGGGTCCTGGGATCCAGCCCCACATCAGGCTCTCTGCTCAGCAGGGAGCCTGCTTCCTCCTCTCTCTCTGTCTGCCTCTCTGCCTACTTGGGATCTATGTCTGTCAAATAAATAAATCTTAAAAAAAAAGAAAACTTACCTTATGACTAGCATTTTACACACACACACACACACACACACACACACACATTATTGTCATACTGGACATGCTTGAGTAAATGCATTAACCTTGTTTTTTGTTTTATTTCATTTTTGTTTCAGCAACTTAAAAAATCACCTGAATTCTAGAAGCTGTTTTGTAAACAATGGACATAAAAAGTGAGTTCCTCTTACAGAAATAATCAGCTGTGAAGAGAATTTTATGCCCACTTTTTAGTAGTCATCGGTGGTTCACAGATACTTTAAAATAACTTCAATAATGGATCCTCTGCAATTTTGTGTTTTTACCTCTGATCTACTCATCCTAGTAAATGAGGAGAGAATATGTTATGCATAAAAGGCCACAGTATTCTGGTAAATGTTTAACAACTAGCTTCTTCCCCCTAAAGTTAAAAGTGTCTATTTGTAATGTTTGCTGATTTTTATAGTGTGAACACTCCCACCATGGTGGGTTTCTAATTACTAATGTAGCTTTACTGACCCTGCGGTTGAGAGGAGACGTTTGGTGACACATCACCCATGGTTTCTCCACATAGAGATATGATAGATGTAATTAAGCTGAAGGACATGCATACTCGTACTGTGTAATTTCTAATGATGGGTACATTTAACAACTGGCTTGAGATTCCTGAAAATTTAGCATCACTCAGTCCCTGATAGGAGCTGGCTCCAGCACACCACCAAGAATTACCCTCAAGAATGTAACAAGACTACTAATTGACTTATAAATACGTTTTTTAGAATCAATTGATTATAGATCAGTGTTATCAAGAAACATACTGTATGACATTTTATTTCATTAGTATTGTTCCTAAATTGTCTGCTATTTTATTTTATTTTTTTATTTTTTAAAGATTTTATTTATTTATTTGACAGACAGAGATCACAAGTAGGCAGAGATGCAGGCAGAGAGAGAGGAGGAAGCAGGCTCCCCGCTGAGCAGAGAGCAGGATGCCAGGCTCAATCCCAGGACCCTGGAATCATGACCTGAGCCAAAGGCAGAGGCTTTAACCCACTGAGCCACCCAGATGCCCCAAAACTCTGCTATTTTAAAATGTTATAAGAATCATCAAAATCTCTCAAGACAATCATCCAAACATATGAACAATCTAGTTACCAACTTGTAAATACAAAGAAGGCACATCTGGAAAAAATATGTAATAGTGTTTAATACATGGAATTATGGTGATCAAGAATAGTGTTGTTCTTTAAGAGAAATATGAAACTTTCAGAAGGATTTGAATAAATTAATTTCATACCCCCGATGGTCACTAATCTTCAGACCAAAATGATAGTACGTTATGTATTAAATATTTTATGTGGTGCTCATAGCCTCTGGCAAGAGCACTTCTGCAAACAGTAGGTGGAAATCTACTCCCTGAGCTACAAAACCAGCTATATTCAGGGTACCTGCCGGGCATTCCCTAAACTACCACCTATTCTCATAACATCAAAGATATCCAAAATAGTTGTTCACTTAACCTAGTCTTTTGATGAACAGCATGGGTGCGAACTACACGGGTCCATTTATACCTGGTGTTTTTTTGAATAAATACCGTATGGTACTAGAAGTGTGTTTTCCTTATGATTTTCTTTTTTTTTTTTCCTTAGGATTTTTTTAATAATATTTTATTTTTTCTGGTTACCTGTATTGTAAGAATATAATATATAATACATATGACATACAAAGTATGTGGCAACTGACTGCCTGTGTTGTTGGTAAGGCTTCCAGGCAACTGTTGACTATTACCAGTTAAGTTAAGCGCTAAAAGGCAAACATGGAATTTTGACTGCATTGGGGGGGTCAGGGCCCCCAGCCGCCGCATTGTTCAAAGGTCAGCTGTATATTTAATTCTCCTTTAATGCCACTCAATAAAATGGTTTTCATATACATACATAAAGGTTTGTTTTGGGCTATAACCTGGTTCAACAGGTTGATCCTTGCTGTTGTAAGGATATTGATTTATGTCAGACTTTTAACTTGTGCAGGTGTTATTGGTGGTTGCTAAAGCCTTTATGCAAAGCAAATTTACTATCAGTGATACATTTTTTAAAACCACTTCTTTTCACTGGTATTGTAGCACTGTAAGTTTTTATTGGATTATCTAAAATTTATGATGGTTGTGGGTAAACCAAGTAGTCGATCAATGTCTTCAACTCCTCAAGGTCATGTACCAATGTAGCATCACGCTCCAGAACAGCCTATAGGATCATGATAGTATTAATTTTGCTGTGTATTCATGTATTCAATCTACATCCATGCAGATTTTAGGGGTTTTATAGGTAGAATATAAAAATCTGTGTCGAATCTTAGTTAGACCTTTCCATAGGACATAATAAGTAGATGGATGATAAGAGGAAACCACCTGCTTTATGACAAGCTAACGTGCGGCGAAACGCTACATGGACACAAGGGAGCAGAATGCCTGGCTGTGTGGCAGGCTATGTAATAATGAGGAGAAACAGCAACAGACAGCAGAGCAAATAATCAGCAATCAGAAGCAGCATGATTAAAAAAAAGAGTACGTAGACTGAGATGATGAGGCTAAGCTATAAACACCATCACTTTTTATAAATGTGGCTACAGTTATAACCCAAAAAGAGCTCTTCTGAACAATTTTTGGCCACATTCAATAAAAAGAAAAGAGAGAGGAATAAAAAGAAAAAGAAATTGACGAAGGGGGTAATGTGAGCCGTAATGGTCTTGCTCAGCATAGTGGTTTAGGGGCTAGCCAGAGTGGATCTGTATATGAGCTTTATCATTTACCCACATGTGTGACCTTGGACAAGTGACTTAACCTCCTTTTTTCTCTATTTCCTCATTCGTAACATGCTTATTAAAATGGAATGTCTCAGGGGCACCTGGGTGGCTCAGTGGGTTAAAGCCTCTGCCTTTGGCTCAGGCCATGATCTCAGGGTCCTGGGATCAAGTCCCACTTGGGCTCTCTGCTCGGTGGGGAGCCTGCTTCCCTTCCTCTCTCCGCCTCCCTCTCTGCCTCCCTCTCTGCCTGCTTGTGATCTCTGTCTGTGAAATAAATAAAATCTTTAAAAAATAATAATAAAATGGAATATCTCATAGAGATGCCATGAGTTTTAAATGAAATATTGCAAAGAAAGTCCTTGGCACTCTGTTCAACATGATGAAAATGTTCCAAAAAGTCAACTTTTATCCTCAACCCCAGTGCCTAGTCCATAGGTCGGCAAGTGGCAGCCAGTAAATGTTGGTGTTGAGTGAACTCACGCTACCATCAAAGACACTTTCAAAAATAACCATGAAACAAGGCCTACCTTCCTTTGAAGGGAGATGAAAAAAGATGTTACTGCAGGAGAGAAGTGCTTCATTCTCATTAAGGAACTCTCAAAACATTCCTGCTGGAACTTCACAGAGGGCGTAGCTTTGGAAGTAAATCATAATCATAGAATCATAGATTTGGATAAGATTTTAAGGATTATATAGTGTCTTCTCTTAGGAAGGAATGTCTGCTGTAATATTCATGAGCATGTAGCCTCTGGTTACATATCCACAGAAAATGATCTCAATGTTAGCTGTAGAAATGAAATAAATACATGATAGTTCATAATGACTGCTTTTAAAAAATGAATACATTTAGCAGAACCATGAGCCTTAATTATACAAATTAATTATTTTATTCTGTCACACATATTTTACGATTTAATTTTTACTTTTTTTTTTTTTTTTTACTTAGTGGTTTTACGTACTATTCATGCGCTGTTTCATTGGTCCTTTGTCTTCCTACTTTATATTGAACATTCTGACACACAAATAGTTGAAGGACATTATTTCCCAATTAAAAACCAAACAACTAGTTTTGGCTCTGAAAATGGCATTTCTAGGAATATTGCTTTTTAATTGAGATATAAATAAAGTTGGGACATAGATCTAGTTTTAGATAAATGTTGAGGAAACACTGCTATGCTCATTTCACATTGTTATTGTTATTTATTAGTCTTGGTAGAATAAAATAATAAATAGTGTAGCAGTAATTAGGAAATATTCACTCACAAAATTGCTAAAATCATAGCCATGAGCAAAATCCCCTCTGCTCCTGGTTTTCTGTTCATCGTTGAGCTCAGACTCCTGGTTCTCCCCGGAATAACACTGCCGCTTTCTTAAGGCATGATTATTTGCCTTCCCTCAAATCACATGCTGCTGGCCAGGGGTGTGTTCTCACCCTGTCACACTCACCTGGATAAACCTCAACTCCCGTTAAATTCAGTCTCTGACTACTGTGTTCCTTCTTACAGGCAGCTAAGCCATGAGAAAAAGACCCATCTTTGATGATGTAGTCTCCTTGTGTCTCCTGGCCACTAATTTTAGATGAGCCCTTAGCCCTGGGTCCCATCCCACTCACCCACTCAAAACATCAATATGGCAATTGCCTCTTCTCTTTCTTGGGTCGCCGGTTATGCCTTTCTACTCTATCATTTCCCCTGCCAGACTAACATGCTATCATTTTACCTTTCAAATACTGCCAAAGAACATTTTTTTTAAAAGCCCCATGGACGTGACAGACAACTCGAGTTTGAGTACCTGCCGTTTTCTCTGCACCTCTGCGCCTCCTTAGGTGCAGAGAAACTCCTGGAGAGTTATTTATACTGTCTCTACTTCCTGTCCTCCCATTATTTTTTGAACATCTCCGATTTAGTGTCGCCCCGCTAATCTATCAAAATAGATCTTGCCGGTGTTGCCCATGGATTTTCACATTCCTAAATCCAGTAGTCAGTCACAGTGCTCTTGTATTGGTCGGTTAGCAACGTCAGACACACCTGTCACTCTCTTTCCTGGAACGCTTTCATTTGACTTCCGGAGCCCCTTCTACGTCCACTTCTTCACTTCCCAGTGAAGACACAGATAACTTCTGCATCTCCAAATTCTAGAGTGCCCCAGAATTCCATCCTCACACTCTCTTCTCTTCTCTCAAAGTCCTTCTATGAGTGATCTCATCCAGGATCGTGGCTGTCGAGGCCGTCGATACTCTGAGGACAAAGGTGAGGATACACCTTTACCGAGAACTCTTTGCCGAGCTCCACACTTTCAGATCCAGACAACATCCTCTCCATTTCGTGATTCAAGTTCTCAAATGGAATGTGCCAAACGTGGAAATTCACACCCCCCCCCCCGCAGAATCTTCTTCCTCAGCAGTTCCCTATCGCGGTTGTTGAACAACTGCAATCTTCAAGCTTTGATAAAAATCTTGGAATCATTCTTGACTTTTGCTTTCTCCAGCATGTCACAGATCACACATCAGCAAATCCTGTCATCTCTTCCTTCAAATGTCCAGAATCTAATTACTTATTACCACTCTTGCACTAGCACCGTTGGCCTGGCAACCATCATCTCCCAACTACATTATTGCAACAACTTGCAAATGGTTCTCTCTGCTTCCACCCGTGCTGCACTCTGATAACATGTGCTCAATGTACTAGCTAGAATGAACCTTCAATAATAAGTTCTATTAATAAGTCATAGGCAATAATATGTCTGTAATAATAAGTCATCTGCATTTACTCAAAATCCTCCCACTGTTCAGCGTCTCATTCAGAATAAAAGCCACAGGTCTTAGGATGCCTTCCAATGCTCCAGAATGGTCTGGCTCCCTTTTTCCCTCTCTGATCTCATAGTCTACCATTCTCCCTCTTGGTAGTCATGTTCTACCTCAAACTTGCTCTTTCTTCTGCCTAGAACTATCCACCTGCCTTCCTGCTTCTCTCCTTTCCAGTCTACTCAAATATTCTCTCAATTCAGGCCATTTCCTTGATCATCTTATACATACAAATGTGGACTTCCCTTTTTTGCCACCTCATGATCCTTCTATGCTTTACCTTCTTTTAATGTTCTCCACAGAGCTCACAACACTGGCTTATGATCAATTTATTGATTGCTATGTGAGTTGTCCCACAGAAAATTTAGAGTGAGTGACCTACATAACTAGTTTTATTTACCACCAAATTACTCATGTTACAATGATGTCCAGAATCTATTAAACACTAAATAATTTTATGACTTAAGTAAACAAGTAATTATTTACTGCTTGGTACTCTATACTGCTGACGATGTTCTGTAAAACTATGTGTAAAATGGTGATTTATGTAGATTTCTATTTCCCCATTAATTTCCTTCTGCCTTCAGAAACTTTTCCCTGGGGAGTAAAATGACCTTAAGCACATGTAAGGGGTCTACCATTTGTCTATAAGAGCATCTTCTCTTGCCTAGCCACATTTATTTCTCCCACACAACTTACGTTAAAGAGGTATTTATATATCCAAGTGATTCTCAACTATTCATTAACAACATTCCATATAGTCAGTTTTGAGGGAGAAGGAAATGCTTGCTAATTCTGCAGCACTCATGATTACCTGGCCATGTTCAGTAACAGAAACATGGAAATTTTCTTTTTATTAGAACTCTCATACTATAAATATGTGATTTGCATTTTGACCAAATTATATTGCCACTTAAAAATATGTTTAAATAATCATAGTTCTTGTTCTCATTAGTACTCGATTTAGAATATAGGTATGTAACTGACTGACTTCACAGAGCACTTTTATTTCCAAGTTTTTATTTTCATTTTTTGCACATGTAGTCAGAATTTGAAAATATGAGATGACAAAAGTTACTAGCCCTAAAATACTTGTTTATGACATCTTATTCATATTGTACATTTTTGTATGTATATATGTGTGTGTTATGTATTTGATACCTTTTTCATACTTCTGTTGTTGTGTTGCTATATCACAAATTATGTATCTGTACCACACACTGTGATCCCCATAAAGAAACATGGTGCACATTTCCTTATTAATTTCTGCATTTTCAAAACCTAGCTTGGTACCTGACTTGTAGTATCTGGTCAATGAAAGTCACAATGACCTTCAGTGCTGCGTCTTGCACTAAGCCAGCTTTTTACAGACTGTTAATAGAGGTATATTAATTCTGCGGTATCTGAACAGTATTCTGAGATTTCACGTTTAGAACAATCTGAATACTAAATCCCTTCTTGGGTTGCTGTAAGATTAGCATAATTCGGCTCTCTCAGAAACTAAAATTTATCTCCCCAAATTGTTTTAACGTTGCTTAAGATATAAACAATCTAATTTTCTCAGTGTTACCTTTTTAATATCCTTTTTATTTTTTATTCTTCTTTTTTATATCTCTCGCCCTGACTTCCCAAACATTCCAATATTCCCAACACCCAAACACTAATATAAACATTATATATAACATACATAATTAAACATTAATATAATATATATTACACATAATATATAATATAATAAACAATAAAATATATATAGCACAAACATTAATATAAACACAAAGTGGCAATTGTATTCTTTGTCTAGCCCTACACTGAGGATGACATGAATCCTCTTTACATGAGTTCAACTTGGGAAGTGGGTACAACTCCTTTATGAGATCCTGCAGTATCATACAACAGTTAAGTCACATATATAAAAAAAATTAGATTTTGGCTTAAATGTAAGAAGTATTTATGTGCTTTCTATGCAAACAGTTACAATGCTCATTTTGTCACCCAAACATTTAGGCAGAATTTGAAAATACAATTGTTCTTAAAATTCTACTGTTAAGGGGCACCTGGATGGCTCAGTGGGTGAAGCCTCTGCCTTCGGCTCAGGTCATGATCTCAGGGTCCTGGGATCGAGCCCCGCATCGGGCTCTGTGCTCAGCAGGGAGCCTGCTTTTCCTCTCTCTCTGCCTGCCTCTCTGCCTACTTGTGATCTCTGTCTGTCAAATAAACAAATAAAATCTTTAAAAAAAAATTCTACTGTTAATAAATAATCTGAGAGGAAAAATGTAATAGTTTACCACTCTTAATTTGTGATTAATCTTATGGTTGTGAATAGAAAGACTCAATAGTGTAAAGATGCCATTCTTCTTGTATTAATCCATCCTCAAATTAATCTGAAATAAAAATTAATAGGAATTTTGAGCTAGAAATACTTATTTTAAAGCTTACATGGGAAAATAAGTCTGTAGGAATAATTAGCGAAATTCTGTTAAAGAGAACAATGAAAGGTGTTTAGCTCTATGAGCTATTAAAACAGTGAATGAAACAATAAGGTACTCGTATAAAGAAACAAAATGGAAATATACCCCAAAACAAATGGAAAGATACCTGCGCACATAGGAAATAGTGTGAATAGAAGTGGAAAGTTAGGAAAATTCCACTTTCTCTGGATGTATCTCATCCCTCCCACAGCAAAATTCCAAGAAGATTGAAGCATTAAATGAACTAAAGTTGTAGGCAGTGTAGTGATGACTATAATTTTAAAGGCAGAGCCAACATGGAAAAAAAAAAGAGTTAAGATGGATATGCAAATCATTCAAAGCAAAAATCAACAGAAACTTGGAGATGAAAACAAATGTTTTATTTTGGGGAGGATGGAGAGAAGGGTATCAAAACTGTTGGGAGTTGGGAAGAAATAATGAATTTGAAGTGCTGTGCATGACATATGTCATACGCACAGCATGAAAATTATGTTTGAGGCAAAAAAAATGTTTATATTAGTTTGCACAGAGGAATATAAGATTATGTGTAGTTATGTAGAGAGGAGAACTAAGATCCAAAGAATGAGCTTTTGGCTATATCGCCTAGAAAGATGTGAAGGCAAGAAGAGTAATGAGAGCCTAGACCAGGCATGTTGAGGGAGGAAGTAGTTTAAAGCATGTGTAGAGCACCTGGGTGGCTCAGTGGGTCAAGTGTCTGCCTTTGGCTCAGGTCATGATCCTGGGGTCCTGCTCTCTGTGGGGAGTCTGCTTCTCCCTCTACCCTTTCACCCTGCTTGCGCTCTCCCTCTCTCTTATGCTCTCTGTCTCTCAAATAAATACATTAAACCTTGAAAAAAATAAAGCATACAAAGGTGATCAACAGTACCGAATATTCCAAAAGGGTCATTGTATGTGCGAAATGAAACAAGGGATACAAATATAGCAAAATAAAGAATTAGAGGAGACACTGCTTCTATTATTCACACCATGACTTCCAATTATCTCCAATTTACTTTTCCAGGAAAAAAAAAAGTTAACTTGATATTGAAAAGCAGAGTAATTAGAGGGATCCCCTATTCTAATTGTATTTGACAAGTCACTACTTCAACACTTTTTGTCATACCAGTGTTAAATATTACATAAACATTTTGCCCTCTGTATTTGTTAAAATTGAGATTTCACTGATCAAGAAATACACAGATAGAACAATTTATTTCAGGAGGTGAAGAAATGTTACAGAGGATCTACTAAGAATCACCCCTGGCAGGAGTCTTATTCATTATGTTTCAAATAATATGGAAGAGAGAATGTAGATAAAGATGTTCACGTTGGAAGTGCCAAAGATTGCACAATATTATGAAAGAGATAAAGAATATTATGAACCTCACAAGGGTGATTCCAACTTGCAAGTCTTTTAGACCCCCATGCCCTATTTTCTTAGTTTTTCTCAGATGACAACATAATCTTTCACTGTCTTCAATTTCCAAATGCATTAAAAGTCTGAGAAAATAGAACCACATTGTATATCTTAAATCTTAAAACCTATCTATGCAAGCATGGGGTTCTGCACTTAGAGAAATGTACAAGTAAAACTAATTTAGTAAAATACAGAAATTTTTCAATGCTGCTGTATCTTCCCTCCAGTAATCCTACTTTGCCTTAATTCTGTGATGGGTTTGTCTTGTCTCTAATGTGAAAGCTTCGTGGAGGCAGGGACCCTGTCTTATTTCTATATTTGTTTTCATCCTTCTATATGGTTAGGGACTTTGTTGCGTGCTTCATGTATTATTGTATTTGTTCCATGCCCCCATACTATCAGGTGGCTGGTATCATCATCATCATTATCATTATTATTATTAATCATTAGTAGTACAATTAATTGTCACTTTATTTCCGTGTCACCCGTGAAGAAATGGACTTAGAGGTTAAGTGACTTGTCCTAGAGCAGATCTAACTATTCCACTCCAAAGGTCAAAATTTTAGTCACCTAGTGGTGTTTCCATGTATCCAAACTACATTGACTCCCTTAATCTAGTTATGAGTTATAGACAAAAATGGAGGCTAAGGTGGTAAGAGTCTCACGGCCATGTTATGGCAAAAATCAACCACAGATATTCAATGTGGGGCCAAGAACTTACAGGGATAGGAACTTATTTATCATAAATATTTTGAAGATTGCAATATGATATATGATAGTATTTATGCTTAAATCTATTTATTTTTTTGCTATTATTACTGAAGCCCCAAAAAGAACCTGGAGCAAAGTTTGGTTGATGTAACTCAGATTTTAGAAAGAGCATTCTTGACACACTGGCACAGTGAGATAACTGGGGGGATCTTCCTTACGGCTGGTGATCGGGCAGAGGGCAGATTATCTGTCACGAGCGTTGTTGAAGAAACTCTTAGAGGTGAGCTGGCTTCTTCCACAGGTTATAAATCTATAGATTTTGGTTTAATGCTCAACATATATGTGCAAAGATTTCAATCAACTTGAGAAAAGTGAAATATGTATAGAAAGAATACATCAGCGTTTTTTATTCCCTAGGATCAAATTCGATGTAAACCTCTGATTAACTTGGAGCACTGGTATTTATCTATACATTTTTGGAAGCAGATCTGATTGCAGTTGTAATCTGCTAAAATGCTAACTGCATTGTTGGCATTCGACCATTTACTATTTTGGTGTAATTATTATTAGTATAATTGGTATTATTCTGCCTATAAATATGAATGAGCATGATAATTAGAATAATTAGAATGAATCACAATACAAATCTTCCTCTCAACTTAGTATTACATTTTATGTATGCTTTATCATTATAGAGAATACTTACGTAAAAGTTATGTGTTCTTGTGGAAAGTGAGAAAATGGTCATTTGACCCTGAATGACATGAATAAAACAGGTCAGGAAGACTACATATACATAATTTCTGAGTGGAATCTTACATAATACACCAAAAAATTTTCATGTAGATTATTTTAGTAGTCATCAAACTTTACTATTTGGAAGGAAGTAGGTGATATAAAATAAATTTTAATAGACAGCCAAGGGAGAATTTCAAATTATATAGTATCAAATTCTGTAAATGCATTAGAATATTATTGTTTGTTATTGAAAAGATTGAAAAATATCAGTCATCTTATCATATTCTGTTGATTTAGTTAATTAAACCTAGAGTCGTGATAAGTTTCATCTTTGAGGTGGTAGGTAGATAGGTAGGTAGATAGATAGGTAAGCGAGGTAGGTAGAGGGACGCCTGGGTGGCTCAGTCTTAAGCGTCTGCCTTCAGCTCTTAGTCATGATCCCAGGGTCCTGGGATTGAGCCCCGCATTGGGCTCTCTGCTCCGCGGGAAGCCTGCTTCTCCCCCTCCCACTCTGCCTGCTTGTGTTCCCTCTCTTGCTGTGTCTCTCTGTCAAGTAAATAAATAAAATCTTTAAAAAAAGAAAGACAGGTAGATAGATGATAGATACAGCTGTGAAAATGCTAAAATTTTAAGGGGATGTATTGATCCATTTTGGCTTGAAATAAATAATGAATTAGATACTGAACACACGTTATTTTTTTTTCTAAAAATCACAGCTTATATGTATTATAATACCTATATTACCTTGAAAAAATAGACTTGGATGATAAATACATACAGATATACCTATAGTCTTGGCTTTTGTGTTTTACCTCTATTACATGACCATCTGGAACCTATCCTGTTATTTTGACCTCAAATGTTAAATTCAACAAGCAAAAATAGAATCTTTTCATCCAACAAAACCCACTTATTTTGCTTTAGGAATTATAAAACAAAAGCAGCAGGTGTCTCAGATTGAGTACTTGAAATGATGTGTCATCATTTTAAGACAGTGTCTCATATGTTTTAGACCTCATTCCTTCCCTTTTCTGGCAGCTGACACTCATTTCCTTTCTATGAGTGAATAATTAGCTGGTGAGAGTCCATGATGTCAAGGAGCTGCCATAATTTCCATGGAGTTTGCTCAGTAACGCAGTGCAGGGATTAAATGTGATCATGCTGACAACTCGGTCTGCTCTTGGGTGTAGCCATAAACTATCCAGCAGAGCTGTTTGTACCAGGGCTAAGGTCAGGCTTCTTCTTTTACTATTATGAGAAATCCATAGTCAAAAACACAGTACTATTTGTGTTCTTTATTTTAAGAAAGGAAGAGATAAATGTATGTTTCCTTTCTAATCAAAAGGTCTCTAAAATTGCTGTTAGATTGGTATTAGTTGCCTAGTCCTATAGGAAAAAAAAAGAGAGAGAGAGAAACATTGATAGTCTGTCAGGTTTTGAGCTAATTTCAAACACAAGTTCAGATTTTAATCAACTATGGGAGTGTTTCCCAGTGTTCAATCTTCAAGATCTTTCTGGATTTTTTTTAAGATTTTATTTATTTATTTATTTATTTGACAGAAAGAGAGGGATCACAAGTAGGCAGAACAGCAGGCGGGGGTGGGGGGAAGCAGGCTCCCTGCTGAGCAGAAAGCCTGATGCTGATGCGGGGCTCAATCCCAGGACCCTGAGATCATGACCTGAGCCCAAAGCAGAGGCTTTAACCCACTGAGCCACCCAGGCGCCCAAGATCTTTCTGGATTTATCTCAAACATTCATCATGCCCCATGACTCTGATGATCACACCTGTGTTGCCCGCTAGCCCCACCCTGACTTCTCTTCTTAGTGTTGCTCTTACCCTTGGTGGATGGGCCCTTAGAGGGCATCACCTAAACTCAGCAGGCCTAAAACTAGAAGTGTCCCTTTTCTTTTCAAATCATCTATGGACTCAGTATTTCTCAATATTTTGTTACAATTTTTTTATCCAATCATAATACTTTGCTTTCTCTGCACGTCCAAAATTTTAGATATTAAGAGTCTCCTAATTTTTCCTTTCCATTTCTTTATTTGCTTTCATAAGATCTACTCTTCATTTTATAAAAATGACACGTTTGTTTAAAGAAAACAGAAAATGCAGAAACATTCAAAGAACCTAAAAATCCCTTGGGAGAGTATCCAGATTTAAGTGTTATTGCTATGTTGACCTACACTTCATGTTCTCCATCTCTTGCTGTTAAGATAATAGAACATCTCCATTGTAAACTATTTCTCGATCATTTCAGCCGGATAGATCCTCTCCTTCCTGTCCCTTACCATTGGTATCACTCAAATACCATACGCAGTCTCGCTGAAGGTTTTTGTTTAAATATATCATTCCCTTTGCCCGGTTCAAAACTCTTTAAGGCTAGGGCACATGCTTATACATTTCTTTGTAGAAGAAAGATCTAGTGCAGTATCTAACATTAATGTGATGTTTATTGAATGAATGCAGTTAATAATACAGATCCATTTTGAATTAACTGTGAATAAACAAGTTTTATTCTCTTCCCTAGAATGAAAATCTCTGTGAGTCAGCTGGTCAAGAGGAAGAAAATTTTTCATTGAGTTCATAATGACAGTACAGATTTCATGCCTCAGTGAAGCTTGCTCCTTTGTATAAAATGAAGTGTATTGTGGGGTCTATAATTGCATAGTTATGACACGATGCATTTTCCCTCTTATCTTTCTTATAGTCTATACTACTCAAAATAATTGATATAAGTATAAAAATTTTTTTTATACTTACATCTTTTGTGCCATTAAAATTTCTTTTTTTTTTTTAATTTTTTTGAGAGAGAGAAAGAGTATTGCCATACAAAGGGGGGTTAGAGAAGGCAGAGGGAGACAGAGTGTCGTAAGCAGGCTCCATGCTCAGTTCAGAGCCTGACCTGGAAACTCAATCTCACGATCCTGAGATCATGACCTGAGTCAAAATCAAGAGTCCGATGCTTAACAGACTGAGCCACTCAGGCGCCCTGTGTGCTAGTAAAATTTCTACCACTTAATTTCTTTTTTCCCTCAAGCATTGCCTCTAACCAACTGCGTATTTTTAAAGGCTTTTAGTGTGAATTGTTGATTCCTTCCAATTTATTTTGTAAGCTCCATTTCCACTCCCATCTTCATTTCTCAATATTAATCCTCTCCCTGCCCCCTTTTTTTCCTATGGGTGATAAATTTCCACTCTCTCAACAACTTGTAATATATATACTTTTTGACTTTCTCCTAAAATGGTCAGATTGCAGCCTGGGTTTTGCATAATTAATAATATTTCTTCTTTAGATTTTTTTTTTTAATTGGGTGCCTGGGTGGCTCAGTTGGTTAAGTGTCTGGCTTCAGCTCAGGACATGATCCCAATAGTCCTGGGATGAAGTCCCACCTCAGGCTCCCTGATCCCCAGGGAATTTGATTCTCCCTCTGCCCACTCATTCTCTTAATCTCTCTCTCTCAAATAAATAAAATCTTCTAAAAAAAGAATTTTATTTAATTAAAATTAAGGTCCTAGGAAAAAAAAGTTATAGTAAATAAATAAGCTATAGAACTTATTTCCCCAGATCACTCATACTTAGGAAACATCAAAGACTATGTCACTGTTATTCAGAGTTATTACTGATTCTCAAAAGTCTCATTTACTTTTCCTTAGCCTCATATGACTCACACTTCACCACACTGATCAAATTAGCTTTCATTCCATGGTCAGAGATCTTCATCAAAAAGTATCTAGTGCTACACTCTCATCTCTCATGCATTTTTTGTTTTTATTTAATTTAATTTATTATTTTAAAAACATTTTATTTATTTACTTGACAGAGAGATCACAAGTGGGCAGAGAGGCAGGCGGGGCGGGCAGGGGGGAAGCCTGAGCTGAAGGTAGAGACTTAACCCACTGAGCCACCCAGGTGCCCCTTTATTTTTATTTTAAAGCTTTATTATTTATTTATCTATTTATTTATTTGAGAGAGAGAGAGAGCACAAGCAGGCAGGAGGAGCAGAGGGAGAGGGAGGAACAGACACCTTCCCCCATTTTAGCCCCCCACCCCCCACTGAGCAGGGAGCCCGATGCAGGGCTAGAACCCAGGACCCAGGGATCATGACCTGAGCCAAAGGCAGAGGCTTAACCAACTGAGCCACCCAGGGGTCCCTCACATGCATTTTATTCTGTTGTTCAGCTGGTATCATTTTGTCTTCTCTATGGTAATGTAAATACATTTCCTCTACTTGGTCCATCCCTAGCTGGAGCAGCATTTATTCACATTTGATCGTTTTGGGATTGTGAGGTTTTGTCTGTCACTCACAAATGGGACTTCGCGTTTTTATTTTTGTTTTTCCTCAAGATCCAAGGGTCATCCTGAAAATAAGATTCCTGATGTGCTACCCTGATATTATTATGTCACAATATCCCACTGTGAATATTGCGATTATGGATCCATACAATGTGCATTTGAAAATTAAATTTCAATCTATTTGCCCTCAATTCCATGAGGAACTTAAAACATGTGGGCTCTTTGAAGAAAGTCTAGCATATAATTTTTGTTCATATACCTAAGAATACATAATTTCTATAGATCTGAGATTTTTGGGGTCATGGTATAGAAGTTTGTCCAGAAATAGAAAATAGTAGTTGGTTAAGAAATATGATCAGGTGGGGGTTCCTGGGCGGCTCAGTTGGATAAGCAGCCAACTCTTGATTTAGGCTCAGAGGGTCATGATCTCAGGGTTGTGAGATCGAGCCCCACATCAGGCGCCTTTCTGAGTGTAGAGCCTGCCTAGATTCTCCTCTCCCTCTGTCCTCTCCTGCCCACTATACTCATGCAAGCTCTCTTTCTCTCTCTCTCAATTAAATAAACAAATCTTTAAAAAAAATTGTACAGGTGAACAGAATTTTCCCTAAGTAGAGTGTGTAATATGTGTTATATTTTGAGAAAAAGGAAGTTTCTGTCCCTAAGAACAACAACAAATACATTTAACATGCTTAGTTCTGAAATGCCCAGTATAGGACTTCCTACAGGTGATTAGAAAAGTTTATCATAATACTGGCTAACAGAGGAGTCAATTGGAGATCTCTTAAATTCAACTCCAGAATGGTGGTTCTGAAAGCCTGCTTTCTCTGCCAGCAGCAGCGGAACAATCTGAGCACATATTAAGACTGTAAAATAGTGGAGTGCCCCAGACCTAGCAAATCAGAAACTCTTGGGGTGGGGCCTGGCACTCCTAGACTTCACAAGACCTCCAGGTGATTTTTATGTCCCAGTCAATATTCTATAGTGGTTAAACTATGATCTTCAGGTGGGTCCAATGCACTGCTAAAGTCGAGAAAAAATTAGGATTACTGAAAAATATATCATCTTTAGCTAATAGTTATTACATAACACACATAGAAATATGTGGACTCCGCATACCCATTCACTCATTTATATGGGTCTATTTTCAGATGAATTGTCTCCAAGCAGAAAGCAGGTCCCTGGGGGGAGGATATATATATATATATATATATATATATATATATATATATATATATATATATATATATATATGGAAATCAAGAGATTGGAAAGACCTGCAACATGGGGTGCGTCCAGGTAGAGCAGTTTGGGAAGACTTGATGCAGCGGGGGAAAAAAGGTTCAAGTCTGAGAGGTACGGAGGATGTGTGGGTGTTTAAATATGAACTTGTCTTGTGCCTATTTGTGTGTGCGAGTTTGGAGTGAGGTATGGCAACGCTTAAGGTATAGCAAGACTTAAAAGACTGTGATACTCTTGGTAGATACTGTCAGTTTCAAAGTCCAGGGCAAAAAATCTCGGTAAATTCAACATTATTAAAAGTAGTTAACTTGGTTGTAACATTCTAGTATTACTTTAGAGTGCATCCATATTATAATTCCTGTTTTTGAGACATGGTTTCATTTTCCTCCTAATTAGTATCTCCTTCCAAAATAATCTTGATTCCTGCAAATCTAGACCTTAAAAAGACTTGGTTATTTTCAACATAAGTCTGGTCTCTGAACATATTAAGTCAAGTGGTGCTCCTAGAAGCGGTGCTAGTCATCTGTTAGCACATTACCACGTAAACCTATTTTGAATTAGAATATGTTCTGAAAATGTTCTCTCTCCAGAGTAATTACCTTCTTGCCTTGAGCCCTGGGTGCCCTGATGCTGTTTACACATTAATTTAGTGAGTCTCTTATATGTTTAAGAAGAAAGTATATTAATGCAAATGAGAAAGTTCCAACCTCTGGGATTTGAATCAGGAATTTAAAACAAGCTAAAAAAGCATCAAAAATGGAAGCAGAATTGCCAATAAAACTTTTAATGATTTTAAGGAGCATTAAAATGATACTTGTGAATCTATGAGCAAAGCTGTTTATGTATTTTGCTTTAAAAGTTAATAAACCACTAGGGTGGTTTTTGGTTCATTGGTTCATTGGTTCATTCTATTATTTGTAGAAATGCTGTGGAAGGGGAAAAAAAAATAATACCTGATACTTCTTACAGTTTGTAGCCCCTTCCATTGTGGAAGTAATTGAGGCCTACTGTTGTAAATATCTGAGGGGAAAGAAAGCAGATGTATGGTTACTGGAATAGGAACCCTACGGTGCTCTAATTTGAACATATTTCCATGAAGGACACTTCTTATATATGTTTAAGATAGGAACTTTAGAGAAATAGTGGGAATTTCTCTTTTGTATGCTGTATCTCCCTTCCTAGGCAAAGGCTTCTGGTAGACCTAGGCAAGGGAACGCATGACTAAAATTACATCGTCTGGCATAAATTTAGGTGGGTTTTACACAAAGGCCGTGGTTTTCATACGTATGCTGCCTTCAGCATAGGGAGCCCAGCCCTCTCGCCGACCAGCCCTGCCTGACATCTCAGGCACCTGCGCTGTCCTCAGGCCAAGCAGAACTAGTCTGGTTTTTTGCAAAATCAGCTTTCAGACGTCTCAGTGTGAGAATTTGTTCAGACTTCCCTGTTCCCTGCTCGTTATGTACATGACATAGAAAGCAGTATTCTTACTCATAGATAAGTCAGGGGAACAAATACGTGTTGAATGCTTTCTTGCACTGAAATAAGAGGTCTTCATTGTTGTATCAAATAAGGGCTCCAGGCTTTTTTATTTGCTGAGCTCTGTAGCTGCAAACCCAAATGTCAGAATTGGACCAACTCGAAAATAAGCAAGCTCACTGGATACATCTCCTGAGCAACCATCCTTCAGGTAGTAGTCGTTTGCTGGAGTCTCATTTCGAAATCTCTTGTTCGCAGCCTGTTCTGGGATATGCTACATCATCTATTATTTAGTTGGTAGATCTTTAAATTGACAATAATAAGACTAAAAGTGTTGTGTAGGTTAAGTTGGAATTATATTTGTTTTAAGAAAGCCTGGAGGAATCCCTAGTAGGTAGTATGATTATTTGATAAAAGTAGTTATTACTGTTATTATATATGTGATTTCTATTCACTGCGTTATAGAATGATAGACCCTCTCTCTGATAAGCTAACATGGACTTTCTCTCCTGGTGCACACATGTTAACAGCAAAATTACTTTTCAGGTTAGAAAGACAATAAACTAGGAAAAGGAGATTATTTCAGATATTGCCTTATTTCAGATATTGCTTTCCTTGAGGTAAGTAACATTTTGAGAAACCTAAAAAAAAAAAAAAAGGGAGAGAGAGTAATGTTCAACTTATTTTTTTTATTTTAAAGAAGTGTTAAGGAGAGCTACTACCAGTGGTTTAGTAACATAAAGGAACAAGTAGGGTTCTTAGGAAATCTGGCCAGAGTTTATGCAGGATTCCATTTTTTTGCCAGGCCATTATTTATTTTTTAAGGCAATCAGCAAAGGAGAACTCCAAGAGAACTCCAAGACAGACAGTGATGAGAGATTTTTATAATATTTTTATAATATTTTTAAGAGATTATTTCTATTTTCTCACAAGCATTATGATTTTTAACATGAGACTGATGCTTAAGATGGGACCTCCTTGAATCACCCTTTTAAAACATCTCCTCATTCCCACCCCATCCTTACCCCCTACCTGCTTTTATTGCCTTACACAAAGAAAAATATGTTAAGTTTTTAATCCATTACTTTGGCCTTTCCTTAATCTAAATGAAGAACTTACTGTTTTGTAAAACTCACAATTCTTTTGTGTGTGTGATGTGCCTTCTTCAGTTCATTTCCTAAATGATACTATTGAATGTTGTTTCATGTTAAATGAGATTATCACCCATCACGTATATCTGGGACAATTTTTCTTCCACTTACGTGCCCAGGCATCTGTCCTTTTTTGCTGCAAACTCTTCATTCCTGCATCTAAACCGGTAATTATGTGTTGTTGCTCTCCTACTCACTAACAAGGAGACTCACTGTGATGGTAGTCTATCAAGAGATTTGTAGAAAGGCTTATTGGCTTCAATATACTTTTCCTCTCTGTATGATATATTTTTTCCTCAAAGAACTTTGTGAGAAGTGCCAGACCTCCACAGACACATCATCTTGGTTGTATCCACCAGCGGTTAAGGTCTCCTCTGTCTATAATTCCCAGTCTTCACTAGAAAACTTTTCATGAGCAAATGGACAACATCATGGTAACCATAGGAGGGCTCTGAAACAAAAGACGGAATTTGGAGAACTGTTGACCAAAATGATGCTTACATTTTGGTCAACAGTTCTCCAAATTCCTTCTTTAGTTATTTAAAAACTTTAAGAAAATTGCCATCAGGTCTCCATGAGACATCCATACTTGCTTTGTTTACGTGGCAGTACAAGTACATTGTAACTTTTGGAAACACTAAAATTCAATAACTCAGAAGAAGTGTAATACAGGTCACAGGTGTGATTTTAAATTTCTAGTAGCCACATTCAAAACTGAGTAAAGATAAAATTAATTTTATGAATATGTTTTACTTCAGTATATGTAAAAGACTATCATTTGAACATGTAATCAATATAAACATTTAGTGGAATATTTGACTTTTTAAAATGAATTCTTCCAGCTTCAGGGCATATTTTATATTTAAAACACCTCTCAGGGTGCCTGGGTGGCTCCGTGGGTTGGGCCTCTGCCTTCGGCTCAGGTCTTAGTCTCAGGGTCCTAGGATTGGGCCCCGCATTGGGCTATCTGGTCAGTAGGGAGCCTGCTTCCCCCACTCTCTCTGCCTGCTTGTGATCTCTCTATCAAATAAATAAATAAAATCTAAAAAAAAAAAAACCCACCTCTCAGTTTGAACTAGATATATTACACATGCTTGGTAATAGTGGCTTGTGACTACTGTATTGGACCCTGTGGTATCAATTCCAAAAATTAATATAGATTAGATGATCTTTATGGATCCATTCTGTCTGCCTTTTTACATGATTTTTAGATCTCTAACCTATATGTCTAAGAGCCCAGTAGGAGGAACATATTTTCCTGAAATCATTGACAATAAAGAAAGAACTAATTCATTTCTTTTATAATTTTTTGGATAGTAGACCCTTTGTTCTGTTATTATCATGAAATCTTATTTCCTAGTTGCTAGTCTCTTTTTTGTATGCTTAAATATATTTTAAACCTCTGTTATGATATCCTGTAAATCTCATTTATTTTTAAAGCAGTACATTGGTATGGTTTTTCTATTTTTCCTGTAGTTAACCTTCCATTTCATGCTAATTAGAGTTTCTTTTAAAACTATATTTAAATGGTCACAATGAGAAAAAGTAAATTGACTAATAATTGATTAAGCTATAGACTGTAGTTTATAGAAAGACTTCATTTTTACATAAGCCTTGTTTATGTGCTTCCTAAATTAAAAGTTAAGGAAATGCCTATGAGTGTTGGCAAAGTTTGAATTTCACTGACACTATAAGGTCATGGCCAAAGTTGATTAGGAAACTTAGTAAAAATATTTCCACTAAGAGGCTTATATAGAACAGAGAAAGCAGAAACATCAAGAAAAGAGAGAATATAGGGAATATGATTGCTACTCAGGTGTGCAGAGGTGATGCAGTGATGGAG
This sequence comes from Mellivora capensis, assembly GCA_004024625.1. Classification (NCBI taxonomy): domain Eukaryota; kingdom Metazoa; phylum Chordata; class Mammalia; order Carnivora; family Mustelidae; genus Mellivora; species Mellivora capensis. The sequence continues at coordinate 60,893 of PISX010009434.1, forward strand.
AAAAGGACCATGCTCATGTCTACTGGGGATTTACCCTGTGCTATTATATCCATCCAGCTGAACGTAAAACCTATAGACTTGTATGTTGTGCCATCTGTTTCTCTACATTCCTGTAAAAAAAGACAGTAAGTCGACATGGCCTGTTACAAGGTATAGTCCTACTGGAGAAGAAAACTAGGCTCAATTGCAATTTACTACAACAATCTTAAAGTTATAAAATACCACACACTTGAGTGACCTGGAAAAATTGAAGTTCAGGAGGGGAGCGTTACAGAAACCAGTGAAGTGTGGCCATTATCATACAAATAATAAACCTGGGTGATTTCTTTTTAATTTTCTATCCACCATTATACATGTCCAACCAAGGTCTATATCCATATTTCAGATTCTACGAACACTATAATAAAAGAAAATATAATGAGACCTTTTTTAATTTAGAAAAGTCACAGGCAAATGTTACCATTTTAATTCTACCTGTTGTAAAGTCCTAATCTCGGTGATTTGGGGTGGAGGGGTGTGGGGCTGATGGAAGTAACCATCAAGAATTGAACATCCGCTAAGTACCAAAATGGTGTTTCTCTGCCTGCTTCACTTGGTCTCTGTTAGTGCTAAAAACAAGTGTCTTCTATTAATATCTCCTAAAAGATGAGGGCACTGGGGCTGGAGAGAAATTAAACAAGGTGCACTGGGGTCCACCATCATTAACCGAAGTTAAAACTGAAAAACCAGGTCCATACAAATGCCAAGCCCATTCTGTGCATATTGTTTCCAGGCCAGGATAAAAGTGTAAGTGTCACTTTTTTGAGTTCTGCCAGTTATGCCCCTAAATAGGCACAAGGACCACTGGACTTCCTTACTCCTTACAAATCATTGGATCCACCATTGTACATATTAAAGTCGGTCAGAGGGGCCATGGATTTCCCCAATGAAATAGTACATATAGAAATAAGATATGAAAGTCAATGTTACATTGGAGTTACAATTTCACTTACATATTAAACAAGTAGCAGAATATAGTAAGGAAATAATTTGTTGCAGGTGCTGTTGGTGCCTCATTCATATCTTGTCTGCACACACCATTGCTGTACATTCCAACTGGAAGCACCTGAGACTCTTTCTAAAAGCTTTTCTGGCCCAGGGATCTGGCTCATCGAAAGGGCAGACAGAAATGCCAGCAGTTCCTATCACTGGGGAGCAGCCTTGATCAATGACTGACAGCATAGTGGATAAATATTCTAGTTCCTTTGTTCTTCAGTGGGGATAACCCTGAGACGTAGTCTACCGGGTCTCCAGAGTTGTCCAGTGGGACTGTGTTCCAAAGTTCTTCAGGTGCCTGTAGCAATAACTTGCTCAAAAAAACTTACTTTGCTGACTTTCTTCTCTCCCTGTTTCTTTTCCCTAAAAGAATATTAGCACTCACATATTTTGTTCAAGCTCTTCTGAAGGATTCAACTCAATTTATAATTCCAACTGCAGACATCAGATTTGACATCTCATGTCATGAATGATCACCAGACTTTTTTTTTTCTCAATATAGCAAAAGAAGGAAAGGGAATCCCTAAGGGAAAGGGTGAAGTGTTTATGAAAGTAAGAGGGGATGAGAACGAAACTGAAAGGAAAAAATAGAAAGAGATGAGGAGAAAGAGAAAAGTGAAACCTAGAGGTATAGTTGAGAAGAGCAAAGTCATGAGGAAAGTGATTGAGTTGTGTTCAAAGAAGGTAAGATTTTAAAATAACTTAGTGTATATTTGGAAAATGAACCACAGAGTCATTCCAAATACCACAGCTCTGTGTGTGTGTGTGTGTGTGTGTGTGTGCGCGCGTGCTCACATGAGAGAGAAAGGTAGGGAGGCAGAGGCACAGAATAAAGGAATTATTTCTGTATGTTTGGTCTCAGTGGAAGAATTTAGACAAATAAGTGAAATCTGCAGTAAAGATGTTACTTGCTCAATATAAAAATGGAATCACCAACCAAGACTGTGTCCCGGGGGGAAGCTACCTCTCCATCTCTCCATGATCGAACCCTGCATTGCTGAATTGGTTCAGATGGGATGGAATTTCTCAAGAGTGTGCAAGACATGAGTTTGGATTATATTACTCTATAGTCTCCAGTTCTGTGAATCCGTGTAACAAAGAAAATTAAGCTGATGACAGGGAGGCTTTCTTGACCATAAGCTAACATCTTCCTACCTATTTAACATTCTGTGCTGTGATTTACTCTGGAAACGCCTGGATTCTCAGGGAACGATCGTCTCCTGTAGCAGTACACTTGATCCAATTTTCCAACAGTCCTGCCAAAGCAGGTCCATTTATTTGAAATTCAGGAAACATTTACAGAGCACCTGCTCTGTATCAGGGGCAGTTAAACCCACTGGGGAGTCAGGATCTCCACACAATTATCACTTGTAATAAAACATGCAGTGATGAAACAAGGTGTACTTTATTATAAAGGGATACAACCTAAAGTTGTAAAGTGGGCTTAATTATTGTAAATGCTTCTTTCTGGTTGACTGTCATTATAATATTGGGCATAATAGAAAAAGTGCTGGTTTCGGGAAACCTTTAGCTGGGACTAACAGCTTAATCTTGGAAAGTCACTTAACCTGTGAGGAATGATGCTCCTTTAATTAAAAAAGAAGAACTTGACCAGTTCCCCAAATTCTACCCCTGGGGTCCATGAATAAACTTCCAGGGTGTGTTTCTTTCTTTTTTTTAAGATTTTATTTATTTATTTGACAGAGATCACAAGTAGGCAGAGAGTCAGGCAGAGAGAGAGAAAAGGAAATAGGCTCCCCGCTGAGCAGAGAGCCCGATGTGGGGATCGATCCCAGGAACCTTAAGATCATGACCCAAGCCGAAAGCAGAGGCTTTACTCACTGAGCCACTCAGGCGCGCCCAGGATGTGTTTCAAATGTGTTGGAACTGCAAGCAAAAATGTGTTGGCCTGCAGTTTTCTGGGAGAGAGAACATAGTTTTTAATTGGATTCTTATAGGAGGCTGTTATTCAAAACATTTTAAGAATCAATGAATTGTAATACCTTGAAAGCTTGCTTTTGTCTGGAATTCTTTGCTTCATAATTCTATGACTCATTACCTCTAGTTTTGAATAGCCATTTTTTATGAAGCAAACTTGTCCCTTAAATAAAAACAAAAGTTATACATAAATGTGAAATAATGGTTTATCTAGCCATGAAGTTGTTCACATATAAAAGGATGGCTTAGGGGGGCACCTGGGTGGCTCAGTCAGTTAAGCATCCGACTCCTGATTTTGGTTCAGGTTGTGATCTTGGGGTTTTGGAATCCAGCCCCTCAGTGGGCTCCATGCTCAGTGGGGAGTCTGCTTGAGATTTTCTCTCTCCCTCTGCGCCTCCCTGTGCTTGTGCGCATGCTCGCTCTCTCTCTCTCTCTCTTAAATCTTTGTACAAATACTTTTTAAAAAAGGATGGTTTAGGTTCTTTGAGACTTAAAAAGCTGATCAGTTGGCAGATGTAAAGATGCTAAAACGGTGATGTATGATCGGGCAAAAATACACTTAAAATATCAAGGAGTGTGGCATTTAAAAAACTCTAGTGAGGAAGGTAAAACAAATGTTTTTCTTTTATGAAGCTGTGAAAGTCGAGTATGGGGAATAAAATTTCTCAGGTTCTTCAGAATGCAAACAGCTTAATAAAGCAGCAAATATAAAAATGACTATAGTAAAATGAATTGTTTAAGGAAACAATACATAGCTGTGTGAGCTTAGTTTGTCAAATCAGTGTGTCTCATTTATAATTATTTGATTTTTATTGTTCTGGTGTTTTTATGTGACTTGCTTTTCTTGTGCTCAGTGTTGGTAAAAAAGGAGAGGAGAGGGAACGAGTTTAAATAAACTCTTTAAGCCATTTGTTGACTGTCACCTCCTTGAGCCTTTCACTGCTAAGCAAGGAGCAGACATGCTGCCTCCTGAAAGTTCAATTATTTTAGGGGCTACAGCGCTGAGGAAAAATCGCATGTTTCATAAGGGCTTTCCAGGAGAAGCTTGAAAGACATAGATATAAGGAGGTTCAATATTTTGAACTCATATTTTTGGTTAATAAATTGTGCTGTTTCTCTCAAAATCCCGACCGATTAAGACAAAGCTTGTGGATTTTACATTTTAGATTTTTTTTTTTCCTAAAGTTAACCAGAGATCACAGTATGTACTGTTTTAGGATAATGCTTTTGAATTATTTTTTTAAAGATTTTATTTATTTATTTGACAGACAGAGATCACAAGTAGGCAGAGAGGCAGGCAGAGAGAGAGGAAAGGAAGCAGGTTCCCTGCTGGGCAGAGAGCCCGATGTGGGGCTCGATCCCAGGACCCTGGGATCATGACCTGAGCCAAAGGCAGACGTTTTAACCCACTGAGCCACCCAGGCGCCCCAATGCTTTCGAATTATTAACAGCCTGTCTGCACTGTGCTGTACTTATATTTAAGAGATGAACATGACCATGATTTTTAGGAAGGATGTTTCCATGAATATGGATAAATATATTTTCCAAAATCCAAAGCATAATTTACCTAATCTGAAATTCAGTCTAAGTCAATAAAGTGACTCTGTACTTGTAAGCACAGGCAGACTTGTTTTGATCGATAAGAGCAGAATACTGGTTTTTGTTTTTAAGGATAGTTATTTGACTTGAATCTCAACTTACGTGTTGGGAAAAATGTATGTTTATGCAAAATAATTCAAGCCATAGAAGACAAAGATAACTATTGAGCATGATATAAACAGAAAAATACAAGTAGAGTTCCTAAAATTTTTTAAAAAATGTAAATTTTTAAAATTCTCAACAATGTAAAGAAAGCAGTATAGAATTTACAGAAGCAAAGCTAATTTTGATGTTAAAAAGGCAGAAGATAGGCTATAATATCTAAATTATTTCAGTCTAATTTTTTTGTATCTTCAACACCACTTGTTAAATATCAGGTAAACCAAACTATAATGATGGATTCAACCCAAGCTCAAGATACTATTTAAAGAAAAATATTCTCCCTTCATTATTATCAGTATACATTTTGTGCAACATCTAAAGAAGTAGTAGCAAACTTATTTTACAAAACAGAGACTTAAGAGATAGAGTTATGATTTCTGTTAATGTTAACTCCCTGTAAGAATTTGGCCAGATTCAGTAACCTTGTTGATCTTCATTATGCATGTAAAAGAAGTCTATTCAATGATTCATAGTATGTAATTCTATCAGTTTATAATTAGAGTGTCTGGAGTCCTGATTCTTTTTTCTACAGATAGTGAAAAAAGAATTAAGTATCACTAAGTTAATAAGGACTTGTGACTCTGATTTGGCTGTGCCATGACTGCATTTTCCTGCACCTGACATGGCGGGTACATGACACCAGCTGAATAACACTGAAACTTACACCCTCACTGTGGCGGTGGGAATGTGTGTGGCGTGTGGCTGGCAGAAATGCCTGGTAGCTGGTCCAAAAAGTCAGGTCCTTGATCAAGATGTAGAGCCATGCTTTGATAATTACTAGCTAGCTCCTTCACCTCTCTTCCTATAAATGTTAATGATAGCCTTGAAATCCCAAGGCATTTCTTTAGCATTTCTGTTCTTTTTGTGAGAAATAGGGACTGAAAGAGGTTAATCAGTATTACCAAGGGGACTAAGGATGGAGCATTTTGTGAGGACCCATGTCTCCAGTCATAAGACAAAGAGGATGGGTGATGTTTACAAAAAAAATGCTATGCTAATTCTTACAGCCTTTTATAAATCCTTAAAGTTGAGTCCCATATATTCCACATGTATTATGTCACATTTATCTTGATGTACCCTGAAAATAAGATTCCATAACAAAAGAATATTATGATGACCAGTTGAGATGAAATATGAGAGAGCATTTTGAAAAGCGTAGTGGTAAACATTATTACTAACTTGTTGCTAAGTATACTCACTTTTCTTCAGGTTTCTGTTCTTTTTTTTTTTTAAAGATTTCATTTATTTATTTGACAGACAAAGATCACAAGTAGGCAGAGAGGCAGGCAGAGAGAGAGAGAGGAGGAAGCAGGCTCCCCGCTGAGCAGAGAGCCCGATGCGGGGCTCGATCCCAGAACCCTGAGATCATGACCTGAGCCAAAGGCAGAGGCCCAACCCACTGAGCCACCCAGGCGCCCCAGGTTTCTGTTCTTTATAACCTTACTTCATGCCTGTGGTGTAATTGGAAAAAAAAATTTTTTTTGGAAAACCAAGTAATTTTAAATATCAAGTGGTAAGAGAGAAGGAAATAAAGTGACCTTTTACATCATTCTAGAATTGCTAAATTTGAAATATTTTTTTCTTCTCCATTAACTGTATCATCTCTTATTCTTTTTTGCTTTTAGAGCTTTCCTTATTTAGTCACAGTGAACTGGTATCTGTCATGTTAGTCTTGACTTTGACTCAGTTTTTTACAAGTAGCAGATAACTAAGCAGGAGTGACATGTAAGAAGGCATGGTGATGGGTGCCTGGGAGGCTCAGTGGGTTAAGCCTCTGCCTTTGGCTTGGGTTATGATGTCATGGTCCTGGGATCTAGCCTCACATTGGGCTCTCTGCTCAGTGGGGAGTCTGCTTCCTCTGCTCTCTCTGCCTGCCTCTCTGCCTGCTTGTGATCTCTCTCTCTCTCAAATAAATAAAATCTTTAAAAAAGAGAAGCCCTCCTTTCTTCTTATATAAAAAAAAAAGGAAGAAGAAGAAGAAGAAGGCATGGTGATTAAAGAACCTCACCTGTCCTCTCCTATTTTGTTACATGCCAATATAAGATTTTGCAGCATCTTTTTTGAATAAACTTTTTGTTTCAGAATGGGTTTAGATTTACAGGAAAGTAGTGAACATAATACAGAGAGTTCTTACATCTCTTTTCTCCTATCACTAACGACCAGATTCCTATATTATTAACATCTTGCCTGCATTATTAATTTGTGCCAATTTATAAAGCAATATTCATACATCATCATTATACCCAGTAGTTTTTCTGACTTCCTTAAGTTTTACCAGATTCATTTTCTGTCCCAACATCCCATACGGTTGACTTACTATATTTTGTCATTATGTCTCCTTGGGATTCTTTTGGCTGTTACAGTTTCTCAGACTTCTCTTCCATTTGATGACCCTGAAAGTTTTGAGAAATGCTGTAGAGTGCTTTGTAGAATGGCCATCAATTGGAATTTGTCTGTTGTTTTTCTCATGATTACACTGGCCATTATGAGTTTTGGAGAGGAAGATCACATAAACAAAATGCTGTTCTCATTACTTTGAATCTAAGATACATACTATCAATATGACTTTCTGCTATGGATGTTAATCTTAATTACTCAGCTAAGATAGGGTTTGTTAGGTTTTTCCACCATAAAGCAGACCATTTCCATACCATACTTATACTTTGGAAAGAAGTTGTTATGTGCAGGCCACATTTGGTGGGGAGCAGGGAGCACGGAGAATTACACCGCATCTTTTTTGAAAGAATAGTATCAACATAAATTATTTGGGATGATTCTGCATGGGAAATATGTCTATTCTTTCCATTTATGTAACCAGTTCTTTATATCTCTATGACCACATGAATATTGATTTTGTAGTTTGGGTTATAATCTCTTACTGCCTTATTTATTTTGTTGCTCAAGTTTTTCCAGTTCTAGCCACTGGGAACCCTTTAGTTGCCCTGTTTCCTTTTGTTACACAATCAATGCAGAGTGTTGTAAAGCACTTTCTTATTTTCTGGGACTCAAAGATGCATCAGGCTCATCTTGTATATTGTCTGGCCAGTTTTAAAATCAGCCATTCTTCTAAGGAAGCCTGGCTTCTTTGATTGGAGAATGGTACTGGAAATCCAGATCATGGTACTTGATATCTTCATTGATGCTGGAGTATGATTGCTTCTAGCCCCTCTCATTTGACAGAGCAAGAAAATATATGCATATGTATTTATTTATCTGTATGCCTATCTATAAATCTCTATATCAATCTGTAGACTTATCTACATTTGTATCTATTAATCTGTATCTGTATTAAGCTAGCTATGCATTCACACTGATTTCTACATCTATAACAGTACCATATCAATCATTCTAGCCTCCTCCCTTTCATTGTCTGTAAAGTACCACCCCAAAGTGAGAAACCTGGATCCTACCATACTCCATCCATTTAATTAATTGTTCAGTTCCATTCTGTAGGTATGATAATTTAAGAACTGCTGACTCATATTTGCTTGGGGGAATAACTTTATCAGCTAGAATACAGTGTTGATGTGCAGTTTCCTTCAACTTCAGTTTTACAGATTCTACTCTTTTCCAAGATCACCTAGGTCAGCATCTGGCCCCCCTACTCCCACATCAGTGAGGTTAGCTCATATATTTTCATGAGTTAGATGATCTTGTCACATTCTGTATTACATCCTTGGATCCCCTGGCTTCCTAAATAACTTTTTTAAAGATTTTATTTATTCATTTGACAGAGATCACAAGCAGGCAGTGAGGCAGAGAGAGAGGGGGAAGCAGGCTCCCTGCTGATCAGGGAGCCCGATGCGGGGCTCGATCCCAGGGCCCCGGGATCATGACCTGAGCCGAAGGCAGAGGCTTTAACCCACTGAGCCACCTGGGTGCCCCTCCTAAATAATTTTTAAATTTGCAAATATTAAGGTTCATACTTTCTTATGTGAAAGGCTATGGGTTTTGACAAATACAAAAGTGTCCTATAGTCACCATTATGGTATCATACAGAAGAGTTTAACTGCCTTGACAAAATTTCTTATGCTTTACCTATTCCACCCTCCCCCCAGTCCTCCCTGTCACTTACTGATCTGTTCATTCTGTCTGTGGTTTTGTATCTTTCAGGAGGTCATATAAATGGAAGCATCAATTATATAGTCTTCCCTGACTGGAGTTTTTGTTAGCTTATTCCTTTTTTTTTTTAAGCCTGTTGTAGACTTGTATCATAGTTTATCCATTTGTCTGCTGAAGGACATCTTAGTTTCTTCCAATTTTTTGTCAATTATGAGTAAACCTGCTATAAACATTGACAGGCACCGTGTGTGCATGTATGTACATAACTTTTCAGTTCAGTTGGGTAAATACCTAAGAATGTGACTCCTGGATTGTATGGTCAGCTTTATAAGAAAACTTTATAAGAAACTACCAAACTGTCTTGAAAAGTGGCTGTGCCATTTTGCATTCCTACCAGCCAAGAATGGAAGTTCTTGTTGCTTCCCATTCCCATTCAGAACTTGTATTCTCAGTTTTTTAGGATGTTGGTTATTCTAATAGGTGTATAGAGGCATCTCATAGTTGTATTAATGTGCATTAACTTAACAAATGATATTGAGCGTTTCCCATATAGACTTAATTGTCATCTGTATATCCTTTTTGATAAAGTGTCTGTTCATATAGTCTCCCTATTAATTGTGTTGCTTGTTTTCTTACACCTGAGTTTTTGTTTTTTCTTTTAAGATTTTATTTATTTATTTGACATAGAGAGACACAGCTAGAGAGGGAACACAGCAGGGGGGGTGGGAGAGGGAGAAGCAGGCTTCCCACTGAGCAAGGAGCCCGATGTGGGGCTTTGATCCCAGGACCCTGGGATCATGACCTGAACTAAAGGGAGCTGCTTAATGGCTGAGCCACCCAGGAACCACCTTACCCCTGAGTTTTACGTTGTTTGTTTTTTTTTTTAATTTTGGATAAAAATCATTTTTTAAGATATATTTTTCAAATACTTTGTCCCAATCAGTACTTTGTCTTTTAATTCTCTTAAAAATGTCTTTTGAAAAGAATAGTTTTTAAAATTTTAATGATGTCCAACTTACTGGTTTTTTTCATTGATTATGCTTTTGGTATTGTATTTAGAATTCATCCCCAAATCCAAGGATACATAGATTTTTTCTTATGTTTTCTTCCAGGTGGCTTAATCATTTTTTAAATTTTACATTTAGGTCTATGATCAGTTTTGAGTTAGTCTGTATAAGATGTATAATCATGTTTTTTATTATTATTATTACACATATGGGCATCCAAGAACCTTTTCTTCCCTCCACCTATCAACAGAAGAGAATGATTATTCTTTCTCATTGAATTGCTTTTGTCAAAGATCAGTTAATTGTGCTGCATCGGTTGATTTCTGGGCTTCCTAGTCTGTTCTGTTGATCTATGTATCCATTGCTTTGCCAATACCTCACATTCTTGACTACTGTAGCTTTAAACTATGTCTTGAAATCTAGTGGTCTAAATCTTCCAACTTATTTTTTGTTATTTCAGAAAAATATGTTCTATTGTGTTGACTAGCCTGCCTTTTCCTTTCCATATAAATTTTAGAAATAGTTTTTCAATATCTAAGAGAATTTGCTGAAATTTTTATTGGAATTCTGTCAAATCTGTAGGTCAATGTGGGAAGAATTGACATTTAACAATACTGAGTCTTCCAACTCATGAACGTGGAATACATTTCTAACAGCCTTCTGTTTTTATCCTGTGAACTAATGAAAATTCTGTGCCATCATTTATTCACACATGCGTTTGCCCATTAAATATATCTTCTAAATCACATAACTCCAGAAAAGGAATAAAGAAAAACTGTCTGCATGGAACAAACAGCATAGACCAAGATTAAATACATTTATGCAAAGATCAGAGTTGTGTTAATGGGTTTCCAAATATTTTCATATGAGAACTTTATCAAAGTACATTATTATTTATATTAATTATGGGTCTGCTTTCAATATTATAGACAGTATGATATTTGAAATTCATTGCTCTGAAGACTGTCACATGTAGTAAAACACCATAAGTCTCAGGGTGCAGTGTTTACTCTTTTTTTTTAAGTTTTTATTTATTTGAGAGAGAAAGATTATGAGAAGGGGGAGGGACAGAGAGAATCCCAAGCAGACTCCACACTGAACACAGAACCCCATGAGGGGCTTGATCTCACGACCTGAGATCATGACCTGTTTTGAAACCAAGACTTGGATGCTTAAGTAGGGTTCAGTCTCATGATCTTGAGACCAGGACCTGAGCTAATACCAAGAGTTGGACACTTACCCAGCTTAGCCACTGAGGCAACCCTGTAGTGTTTTAAGTAGATGGTAGGGGAAGTTAGCTAGGTACCTGACTCTCTGGGGAGAAAAGGGCATGAAACTAGGAAGAAGCTAAAACAATGTCTTTGGAATAGAGATGTAGAAGGAATGTAGGGTGTTGGAACAGAACACTTCAAGGGGAAAAAAGTAAGAGTTTCCTCAAGTTAGGTGTCAGAAATGAATGACCTAGGAAAGCATCTTCCTTGACCCAAAAACTTAAAGCATAATGACAAAGATATCATATAGTGTTTTAAATATAAAACACGGGTTTATTATTTAAAGACCCAAATTTGTTTTCAAATTACTTACCTATTATTGGCCTGAGAGGTACAAATTCTATATATTTGAACAAGTTCCATTTAGTAAATTAAGGAATATTTTCTTTTGAGTAAAATAACATTTTTTAAAGATTCCAAAACACAGTCAGAGGAAAGATTGGCAAAGACATATGAGAAAGTAAATATTTCAAACAATTATTTGGTTGTTAACATGTCAGCCAAAGGTTGGTTTTGAAAAGATCGTGTTTTTTTTTTAATTTCAGAAAAATATGGTTCCAATAATTCCCATAAATAATTCATCTATGAGCTATCAGCTGTTGGTAATGAATTCTCCTACAAAGGAGTAATTTATTCTTCTTGAACCCAAAAAGGCTGAGATGCTTCTGGGAACTCAAAGCTGCAAAACAACCCTGTCTTATTAGCTACAATGCCACACTCACAATACATATCTCATGAGCCACATATTAAATGATGAGAGGTTATTTATCTTCCATGCACTAGATAGGAAATGGATGAATCATTTCTCATTTCTACCAAGCATATGCATTGTATTTTTGTTCAAATTCCAATTTCTGAGCTTGAAACTTGTGATACTTTATCTAATTGAAGCTATAGCGTGAACACATGCACACACACAAAGCACGAAACAAATGACCTGTCATTTCTAAGGGCAATAGGTATTAACAATAAAAAAATTAATAGTAATGAATTTTTACTTACCTAAAAATGTCTAGTTAACTATTCAAGTAAAATTATTTTTTTTAAGATTTTATTTATTTGTCAGAGAGAGAGAGAGAGAGCAAGTACAGGCAGACAGAGTGGCAGGCAGAGGCTGAGGGAGAAGCAGGCTCCCCGCCGAGCAAGGAGCCCTATGTGGGATTCGATCCCAGGACGCCGGGATCATGACCTGAGCCGAAGGCAGCCACTTAACCAACTGAGCCACCCAGGCATCCCTCAAGTAAAATTATTTTGCATCCTTTTTATAAGCAAATTTCTTGTTGTAGGACATCCAAAATTTTAATAAATAGCATCGAATTTATTAAATATTGGTTTACAAATCCACTCATTATATGTATATTATCTATTGTGAGAGGGTCAATTTATGGGTATTTATAAATTAAAAAAAATATTCCGTGAGTGCAATCCAGCAGACATTAAAATATAAGAGAAGGGCGCGTGGGTTGCTCAGTTGGTTGAGTGACTGCCCTCATCTCAAGTCATGATCCTGGAGTCCCGGGATCAGGATTGGGTCTGCATCAGGCTCCCTGTTCAGCAGGGGGTCTGCTTCTCCCTCTGACCTTTTCCCTCTTGTGCTTGCTTGCTCTCATTCTCTCTCTTTCTCAAATAAAATCTCAAAGAAAAAAATATAAGTGAAAACTCTGCTTAATTTCATTATGAAATATATTGACTTAGAGCTTCTAATCATAATTCAAGCATGATAAGAAAGAATTTTGTATAATCTGAAAACTTAGTGGTATAGTGAGTATATGATTGTGTGCCTATGTTAAAAAAATTAATATTGATAATGAACTCTCCATGTATTCAATGTTCGCTTATATTCCCCATCAGTATTTTAAAATGCCGATGGAGAATATATACACAAATGTAGAATATGTTGAGATTTCATTATCAATATTATTTTTGTATTATTTTTATATTTTCTCCAAAGTTGCAATTTTTTATGACATTCATGAAAAAAAAGTTACATTAAAAGTAATCATACTAATAAGAAAACTCTAGCAAAATCTAAGATTTGTGAAGGCATCATAAGCATTGCTCATCTGAAAAATCTAACAACTCTTTTAAGAAAACCTATAAGGTATTTAGTTTTCTGGATCTGTATTTGAAATCTAAGTCTTATATTAGATCATCTCTTAAAAATATATATGCACACGTCTATGCACCTCATCATAAACACAAATTGTTTAAAATATGCTCACCTGAAGATGAAAATTCACACTTGTCACAACCCCTTGAAGCTGGTTTCTGCTTTTTGTTTGTTTGTTTGTTTGTTTGAGATCACTGTAAGGACATCTGCCCTAAGACTTAATTTACACAATTTTGGCAAAACTATAATCCATAACTACCTCTATGGACAAAACACCTGACTACTAAAATAATAGCCAAAGACAGATTTTCTAAATGACATGGGGGACACTTTTCATACAGTTTTAAAAGCTTAAGCACAAATATCTTTGCTTTTAGTTGCACATTTTCTTATCACATTTTTGTTACTTACTGGACATCTACAGTGTGCTGGGAATTTTACTAAGAACTTGGAATTTAAGAATCAAGTTTTTTCACCAAGGAACATGTAAGACTACAGAAGGAGAACAAATGGCAATTCTATGGAAGTATTAGAAGGGCCTTAATGTAAGTGCTATGGTGTGACATCAAGTAAGAGGAAAGGATTATAAATCCATAGAGTAGAGAGTGCTTTTTGGCATTTCTCCTTGGTGATACTGTCAGAGAATTGTGTATGGAAAATAGTGGGTAGTTGGAAGAATTCAAACTAAACTAAACTAACTAACTAAAAGGAAGAACTCTACCCAATAAGCAAAGATCTGGGAACCAGTTTTCGGAAATGAGGTCTAAGGAAGTGCTTTCAAGAAGTTCGCCAAAGGTGCATGTCTACTGTCTACTCTTTGTATGCAAATATAAACATACTATGTGCGTTATTGACAGTGAGTGCGCTAAGTTGTATATGTGATAAATATCACTGACGTTCACTGATCTATTGACTGAATTTCATCCAAAAAATCCCCACCTAGGATTATTGAAGAAAACAAAGAAAGTTTCTAACATCTCTTTGCAGAAATAAGCAATACAGTGAAATACAGAGGAACTTGCCTACTAAATGTTAAAGTGCGTAAAACCAGTACTAAAGAAAACACAAGGCCGGCACAACAATGGCAATGTAATTGTGTGAGACAAAACGGTGCTCCAAGAATAAGACTGAATCCCATATTTTAACATGCAGTTAAAATAGGCATCCAAACCTGTAAAACATAATTATTCTATGAATTATAAATGTATACTCGGGCAGGAGGATGAGTTTTCCTTCATTATTTATAGCATATGCAAAAATAAACCCATCATGGATTAAAGACTAGATCAAAGGATGCCCACTCTCACCACTCTTGTTCAACATAGTATTAGAAGTCCTAGCAACAGCAATCAGACAACAAAGAGAAATAAAAGGTATCCAAATTGGCAATGAAGAAGTCAAACTCTCTCTCTTCGCAGATGACATGATACTTTATATGGAAAACACAAAAGACTCCACCCCCAAACTACTAGAACTCATACAGCAATTCAGTAATGTGGCAGGATACAAAGTCAATGTACAGAAATCAGTGGCTTTCTTATACACTAACAATGAAAATACATAAAGGGAAATTAGAGAATCGATTCCATTTACTATAGCACCAAGAACCATAAGATACCTGGGAATAAACCTAACCAAAGAGGTAAAGGATCTGTACTCGAGGAACTACAGAACACTCATGAAAGAAATTGAA
>PISX010009435.1:0-75758 GCA_004024625.1 Mellivora capensis
TGGAGTATTATGCCTCCATCAGAAAGGATGAATACCCGACTTTTGTAGCAACATGGACGGGACTGGAAGAGATTATGCTGAGTGAAATAAGTCAAGCAGAGAGAGTCAATTATCATATGGTTTCACTTATTTGCGGAGCATAACAAATAACACAGAGGATATGGGGAGATGGAGAGGAGAAGGGTGTTGAGGGAAATTGGGGGGGGAGATGAACCATGAGAGACTATGGACTCTGAAAAATAACCTGAGGGTTTTGAAGGGGCGGGGGGTGGGTGGTTGGGGGAGCCTGGTGGTGGGTATTGTGGAGGGCACGCATTGCATGGAGCACTGGGTGTGGTGTAAAACTATGAATTCTGTTACGCTGAAAAGAAATTAAAAAAATATATATATAAGACTAGAAAAACACAAAAGGTGGAGGAGATAGTTTAAATGCCTGATATTAAGCTTTTAAAAAAAATCATTATAGTTAACATACAATGTTATGTTAATTTCATGTGTATAATAGAGTGATTCAACACTTCCACACAACACCCAGTGCTCATCACAGCAGGTGCCCTCCTTAATCCCCATCACATAATCCCCCCTCCCACACCCACCTCCCCTCTGGCAACCAACAATTTGTTTTCTATAGTTAAGAGTCGGCTTTTTGGTTTGTCTTTTTCCCCTTTGTTCATTTGATTTGTTTCTTAAATTCCACATATGAATAAAAGCATATGGTATTTGTCTTTCTCTTAGAGACTTATTTTGTGTAACGTTGTACGCTCTAGATCCATTCATGTTGTTGCAATTGTCAAGATTTTATTTTTTTAAAGATTTTACTTATTTATTTGGGAGAGAGAGAGAGAGAGAGAAAGAGTGGAGGTGGGTCAGAAGGAGAGGGAGAAATGGACTCCCTGTTGAGCAGGGAGCCCTAAAGGAAGCAGGGCTCAATCCCAGGACCCTGGGGTCATGACCTAAGCTAAAGACAGATGTTTAACTGAATAAGCCACCCAGGCGTCCCCCTATTTATTTTCATATAAATACACATGCCTGTGTTCTGGAATTTTTATGGTTTCAGGTCTCACATTCAGTCTTCAATCCATTTTGAATTTATTTTTGTGTATTGTGTGAGAAAGTGGTCCAGTTACATTCTCTTGCATGTAGCTGTCCAATTTTCCCAACAACATTTGTTAAACAAACTTTTTCCCATTGCATATTCTTGCGTCCTTTGTTGACAAATTGACCATATAATCAATGGTTTATTTTTGGGTTCTTTATTCTGTTCCCTTGATTTTTCTATTGATTTTTATACCAGTATTTATTATTTTGATAGCTACAGTTTTGTAATATATCTTGACATCAGAGACTGTGATATTTCTAGTGTTGTCCTTCTTCAAGATTATTTGGCTATTCAGGATCTTTTGGGGTTCCATATAAATTTTAAGATTATTTGTCTGTAGATTGCCTTGAATATTATCCACATTTTAACACAATTTTTATTCCAACCCATAAGCATGGACTGTCTTTCCATTTGTTTATGTTTTCTGCAATTTCTTTCGTCCATAGAAGAATGTGAGGGCAGGGTGTGTGATAAGTAAGCTAGGTGGAGAGTGTTGGTGCTATGCTGGCTCCCACAATTGTCCATTTATCTAGACTGGGAGATGGGGAAAAGAAGCGGTGCCCATCCCAAAGATCCCTTCCCCCCCAGCACATGCTCTGAGATTAGTAAATAAATCTTCCTCTATAGGCCAGGCATTTTTCAAACTGCTGATGCTATCCTGTATCTCAGGGGAGCTGTTAGTCATGCAGTCTCTTAAGGAGCAGGGACTCCACCCTCTTGGTTCTCCCAGAACTGATACTGCTGATTTTTAGAGTTCCAGATGTTAAGCACCATTTATTGTTATGCCTCACTGGTTTTCAAAGCCAAATGTTATGGAGATTCATCTCCTGCATGTGGGTTTCCCATGCCTAGAATGTCTGCTGTGTTGGTCTGCTCCTCTCTCCTCTCTGCACCTCTCTCCTCTCTGCACTTACCATGTCCTTTCCTCCTATAGACAGTCCTGCAAGTCAGTTTGGCTCCTGACCAATGTGTCTGCCTTCCTACTCTCTTTGAGGTGGCATCTTCTCTACATTTAGCTATGGTGAGTCTGTTCTGCCAGTGTTCTGGTCATTTTCTGGTCTATTTATGCTGATATGGCTGTAATCTAGTTTTACCTGTGGAACTAGGTGAGTCTCAGATCCTCCAATTCTGCTGTTTTCCTCAGAAGTCTAAATACCTGTTATTAAGCTTTTTATTGTCAAGGTATCCATTTCAAAAGATATTCATCTTGAATAAACATATAGCCAGCTATATGACTGGAAAAGCAACCAGGTAAGGAACAAGATCATCTATACCCATTAAGTTCCTCTTTCAGAAACCTCTGAATCATCTAGATAACTGGTCTCCTGAGTGACACTGCCATTCTCCTATACCCTATTTCCTCTCTTATGTTTTTAATTATCCAATAATGAGTGAGTTTGAAACTTCAGACACCCCACACTTGTACTCTAGTAAAAGCAGAGTCCCAGGTCCACGCTCAGTCTCTATCTCTTCACCTGCTACCTCACTGTAGTCCCTGAGCCTTCTATGTTCCCCTCAAGAGCTATCAGTAGAAAATCTTGCTCCTCAAAGTTCTCTGATGTTTTTTGCTGAACTATGTTCTGTGATCCTAATAAGAACAACAAGGACTAATTTTAATTAATTAAATTTTATATAACCACATGTGGCTAGTGACACAGTATTAGAGATTCCCTCAAAAAAGAAACATTAAAATATGAGGTGCACAGTTTAATTCACCTGGTAGAAGAAAGAGAAGGAAGAACCAAAAACATAAAGAAACATAAACATAAAGAATAAAGGTATACCAGAAAGTAGAAATAAGTTTAATCACCTGTATATGTACATTAAATATAAGTTGACTAGACATTCCTACAAAAAGACAGATATTGTCATACTGGATTTAAAAAATGCAAGATTTGACTCATGCTCTTTATAAGAAACACACTTTAATTGTACATACAGACACAGATTGAAAGTAAAAAGGTGGAAGAGAGGGGCGCCTGGGTGGCTCAGTGGGTTAAAGCCTCTGCCTTCAGCACAGGTCATGATCTCAGGGTCCTGGGATAGAGCCTCACACGGGGCTCTCTGCTCAGCAGGGAGCCTGCTTCCTCCTCTCTCTCTCTCTCTCTCTCTCTCTCTCCACCTGCCTCTCTGCCTACTTGTGATCTCTGTCTGTCAAATAAATAAATAAAATCTTAAAAAAAAAGGTGGAAGAGATACACTGTGAAAGCACTAAAGAGAAGCTGAAGATGCTATGTTTATATCAGAACAATTCAACTTGAGGCCAGAGGAAAGTAATAGAAAGAAGGATTTATTAATATTGATGAAAGAAAAAGTTCATAAGAAGAATTTTTTAAAATGCATATACACCTAACAAAATGAATGAAGCAAGATCTAATAAAAAATAAAAGAAGACATATAAGTAAATCCACTATTAAAACTGGAGGCTTAAGACTTCTCTCAGTAATTGAGAGAACACATAGAGGGAAATCCAGAAAGAATATAGGAGGCATGAAAAATTATGAATCTATTTTTTTCTAGTTGATACTTCTAGAACACTTCTGTGGACAGAATTGTGTCCCCCCGAAATTCATATGTTGAAGCCTTAACCTCCAATATGACTGTATTTGGAGATCAATGTTTTAGGGAAGCAATTAAGGTAAAAGAATAGTAAAAGTAGAACCCTAATCCAGCAAGACTGATGTTTTATAAGGAGATGAAATTTGGACACAAACCTGAAGGAAGACCATGCAGAGATACAGGGGAAAGGCAGTCATCTCTAAGCCAAGGAGAGAGATCCCGATTGTAGCTATACCTGACAACAGCTCGATCTGGGACTTTCAGGCTACCAACAACTGTGAAAGATGAGTTTTCTGTTGTTAAAGCCACTCAGTCTGTGGTACTTGGTTATGCAGTCTACCAAACTAATACAAACACTATACCAAAAATAGCAAAAATTGTATTGTCTGTAAGCAGACATGGAACATTCACTGAGATACACCATATTCCAAGTCAAGAAGCAAAACTTAGACTGATTGGAATCCCAAAGTATTTAATTAAACAACCCACATCTATATAACACATGGGTTAAAGAAGAGGTATCCAGTGTATTAAAAATTTTCCAAATTGAAGAAAATAAAATACATCATATCAATATTTATAAGATGCAGCTAAAAGAGCTGAAGTAGGGAAATTTATATCATTAAATTTATACCATTATTTTCAACAATAGTTTTCAATTAAGATTTGGACTGATGAAACTTAAAAAGAAGGAGGAAATAAAACTTAAAGCTAGAAGAAAAATAAGAATGAAAATCAATGAAATTGAGAATAGAACAGAAATTGAGAATAGATATTTAGAAGAAAAAATACGTAATATTATTGAGAGCAAAAGCTAGTACTTTGAGGAGATCAATAAAATTGATAACTCTAGCCTAATACAACAATAAAAAAGAGAAGTCACAGAATATGTATATCAAAAATAATAAAGGAGCATCATTAGTACAAAATTAGGAGAGTATGAAATTAGTACAAAAGAAGGAGAGTCAGATATTAATACAGAAAACAATAAACACATTTTCAGGCCCAGAAGATTTCACTGGGCAATTTTATCAAAGATTTATGGATGAAATAATGCCAGTATACACAATATTTTCTAGAGTAGAGATGAATATTCTGATACTTAAAGTAGATGATAAGTCTTTATGAGAAAAGATGCAAAAATCCTTAACAAAATATTAGCAAATTTTATCTAACTCTGTATAAAAATGTATAATGGTTCCTGACTCAATGGCAAAGTTAATTCGACTCTGACTAAACTGGAAATGGGAAAGCCAAATTACTGAGCTAGATGTCCTTTTCTTTTTCTTTCTTTCCTTTCTCCCTCCTTCCCTGTCTTCCTCCCTCCCTCCTTCCTACCCTCCCTCCATCTTCCCTCCCTCCTTCCCTTCTTTCTTTCCTTCCCTCCTTCACTTCCTAATTTCCTAATTTCACTTTCCTTTCCTTCCCTTTTTTTTTTCTTTTCTTTATTACTTCTACCTTTTAAATGGCTCCAGTCTATTCTCAGTTATGAGGAAGAGAAATGGAGGAGGTTCTTCATCCTCACTTCATCCAGGCTAGCATGTCCAGTGAAGCCTGAATGAGTTTTGGAAGATGCACCATGTGAAGAAGATCCCCAAGGGCTATGTTCTTAAAGAGTGGTTCCAGAAAAAAAAGGTCAGTATAATCTGGAAGCTTTTCAGAAATTTAAATTCTCAATCCCCTCATAACCTAATAAGTCAAAAACTCTGGGCCCTTCATCATCTGCTTTAACCATAAGCCTTCAAGGTGATTCTACCACACACAAAGGTTTGAGAATCAGTGCTTAAAGGGAAAGAATATTCTCAGGGGAAAAAACAGTCATGGCCTCAGGATTCAGTGACTCCCTCTAGTAGGTCGGCTTCTTTCATGTTCCATCCTGGAAGATTAGGATTCCATTATGTGGCGTTGGTAATGTGTCAGCATTTAGTATTTATGTTCTAATAAATCCGAGTGGAATGTTAATGCCTCTGGGAGAGAGTGGGGAACACTCACCCCTTGATAACCGACTATTATATAATTTCATACAAAAAATGTCTTTACAGGAGGTCAGGGAAGTTTCCTACAGCCACTGACAGCTGCAGGATACTTTGGAGAGGTAAGTTTTGAGTCACAGGATTAAGGAGATTTTTTTTCTAAGAAATAGTAGATAACAAGATGATTGCAAGCCTGTTAAAACCTGCATGATAGGGGCACCTGGGTGGCTCAGTGGGTTAAAGCCTCTGCCTTCAGCTCAGGTCATGATCCCAGGGTCCTGGAATCGAGCCCCGCATCGAGCCCCGCATCGAGCCCCGCATCGGGCTCTCCGCTCGGCGGGGAGTCTGCTTCTATCTCTCTCTCTGCCTGCCTCTCTGCAACTTGTGATCTCTGTCAAATAGATAAATAAAATCTTTAAAAAACAAAAACAAAAACAAAAAATCTGCATGATAAGAGCTGAGAAGATGTAAATTATTCAGATGGTGGGAAAACCCATGAGAATAATAAAGAACTATACTGTTCTGATATTAAGGCACTATTGGGCATCAGTAAAAAAATAAAAGCTATGGGGGGAATGGGGAGTTTGTCCCTCATTTACCAGAGTACATGTCTTCCAGTCACTTGTTTCACAAAATGACTCTAAACTCCTCTCGAATCGATTTCCTGGTGTACCTCCATGTAAAATCCACATCTTGCTAATCTTTCAAGATATCACTCCAGACTCTTCACACCTTGTGTATATATCTTGTTCTGATCTCCTCACCTGACTTCCTTTTACCAGTGAAGGAATTTACTTAGCGTAATACACATTTCAAAGCCATTTTACATATGTTAGCAAATCTCATCCTCACCATGGCCACTGACCTATGACTCCACTTTCCAAATCAAGAAACCAAGGCTCAGAATGCTTAGAGTTAACCCCATGGGGAAATGTTGTTTTTACATTCTCAGAGGATTAATACTTTTGATTTGTCCTGGCTTCAGGACTGTTTTCTGGGAAGTCAGTGTTAGAAAGATCATTCTTAGATACTTTTCAAAACATAACTCTCAGTGTTTGTCCCTGCCTTTTAATTTTCCCCTGCTGCCTCTTATTACTCTCCTTAGTAACTGCATTATTTAACTCTATTAAATATTTAGGAGTGCAGTATGAGAGATGTCGTACAAAATAAAGTTTTATTATCCACTGGATGCAGGTACATATGTATATTATGTGTAGAGACAGATGCACAATCCAGAGAAAGATGATACCCGAGGGGGTCTTTTATCATCTGCCTGAGCTCATATTCTTCACCTTCTTTCTTCTCTGGCTTGGATCTTGCCTTGGCTATTTATGCCTTTCTGACCTTCAAGTAGAATGGCTTCACTTTTGCTTTCTGCTAGGAGACACAGTCAGGGCTGTTGAGAGAGCTGCATTATTGGGTCCAGTGTCATAGAATCAATCTTCCAAAAAAAGTAAAGGTCAGGAATCCTTAGATGTTTCCAGTGCTATGGTTACAGACTCTGTCCCTTTTTAGAGTGGTTAGTCTCTAATACATATCCAAAATTGGAAAGTGGTAAAGTTAATGCTAGAATTCTACATTTCCATATCTCTGGTTGAAGTTACATAGATGTCACTTCCCAGCTCCAAGGGTTAATTCTGCCTTCTCCATTATTAAAATTTTAATAAGGCATTCTACACAGTTATTTTTGGCCACTGGTGATGGGGTGACTCTGGGCCAAAGGTAGTAGACCATGCTGACTTTCTGTATATGATTTCTGTAGCAACAGCATCTGAGACACATACTTTCTGTCCTTTTGATGATCTGTCCACCTGTTTACCTTCAAATAGGTAAGAGTGAGCTCTGGCAAAGAGTTGTTGTACAATAAATATTTCCTTAACTATTCATTTTTTTTCTTTTGACAAATATATATTGAGCCCCATTTTTGCTTGATACGGTTTTAGCTGCTAAGAATAGACCATGAAATGAAAGAAATCAGGTTTTCACAGCCCATATCTTGGTGGAGGAGGCAGATATTAATTAAATAAATATATTAATGAGTGAACATTGCTGACTGCAATGACAACATAAATGCAACATGTCATTTATTAAATATCTAAATAAGTGACTATGTCTCTGAATGAGGTAAAAAGTCTACCCTTTAAGTCTTAATAGGAATAAAAATGATAGTAAGTGGTGGTTATAAAGTCAATATGATGCCAAATAAAAGAATATGGTAGTAATGTTACTGTAGTAGGCAGAATAATGGTCCCGAAAGGTGTCCAAGTTTTAATCCTTGGGTCTTGTGAATATATTATCTAACATGGCAAAAGGGACTTTGCAGATGGGATTTAAGATTAAGAGCCTTAAGATTGGAAGATTATCCCTGTTTATTTAGGGAATTCCAATGTAAAAGCATGAATCCTTAACAGTGGAAAAATGTTCTTGGTTGTTGTCAAAATTAGAGATGAAAAAATAGAAACAGGGTCATGGGAATGGTGTCATAAAAAGGACAATAACTGTTGTTGCTACTTTTGAAACTGGAGAGAATTGTTTATAAGACAAGAAATGACAGCAGTCTCTAGAACCCAGAATAGGTGAGTAAAGAGATTCTTCCCTAGAATCTTGAGGCAGAACATAGTCCAATACATATCAGACCTTATGAATATCAGGGAAGTAGCAACAACAGTTATTGTCCTTTTTATGACACCATTCCCATGACCCTGTTTCTATTTTTTCATCTCTAATTTTGACAACAACCAAGAACATTTTTCCACTTTTAAGGATTCATGCTTTTACATTGGACTTCCCTAAATAAACAGGGATAATCTTCCCTGTTTCATAACTGGAAGATAGTATATTTTTGTGGTTTCAAGCCAATATATTAGTGGTCAGTTGTTTCAGTAGCAATAAGAAATGAATGTGATCACCATAAAGGTGACTATGGGGTCAGTAGAACCAGAACATCATTATCTCCACTTACTCCCACTGGTCTTGATTTTTCTTTCCTGGTAACACCACATTCTTTCTCTTGCAGAAGGCTTTAGCTTTGTAGACCCACAATCCTTTTGAAAATCACTGGGGTTAAGGTATCAATACAGATGTATTGAATCTTGATGTTCCTCTTCTTGCTGGAAACAAAGTTCTTCATGAATACAAGTTGCTGCCATGAGATTTTGATAAGCCCCTGCCAATACTTTATTTGGGGCACTGAACTGTTTGCATTTAATGTTCATCCTCTCCCATGTTTTCAGAGCGTACTCATCAAATATTGAAACTTTAAGGGGCTGATACATTAATTGGACTTTAAAAATCACATCTTATTGTAGCAGAACACATATCCCCAAAAGTATGAAGTAGTACTGTGCTTTGTTTCACTTAAATTGTTTCTTTCTTTATATTTTACACAACAAATTTGACCTGGGTCTTGCTAAAAAAAGAAATGAAAACTTTTTGAGAATTTTATGAGTGCCTTACATGTACTATTTATTGCTAAAACTTAACTTTTTATTGATTCTGTGATGAACACTGTAGAGTTGTCCTATTTTTTTTAACTTTAATTGGGATATAGTCTTATATAAGGATACCATTTGAACTATGCAGACATAGTGACAGAATATAGTGAATATCGTGATCCTTCCTCTCACTATAGTTTACCTCCAGCAACCGACTGTGGAAATAGGCCACATTAAAGATATTAATAAGGTTAGTGACCTTGAGAAAGCTATCCTTCATTATCCTCTGGGTTGATGCATAGAATAAAAGTAGGTCCATGCCAGAACCAATGAAAGGCATCATTAGAAATCAGATTAAAGAGTAGAGGGGGGCCCCATGGGTTTAAATTAAAGTGCATGTTTGAGAATGTTAATGAATATTAACCTACAAGAGTCCTAATAGGAACCATAAGAAAACCTGATAGTCAATTTTGGATAACTGTTGAAGGCCAGATAGCTTTTGCAATATTCTTTCTCCAGATTTTTTTTCTGTCTCCCATCAATACATCTTAAAATACAACACAGGGTTGGAAAATTTTAACTGGTTTCTCTGGTCACATAAAGGTCACATGCAACCATCCTATCCCCTTGCAACCTTTATGTTATCTTTTAGAGCCCAAACATTGTATATTTCTGGGATTAGCATATTTTCTGACCATCGATGAACTCCTGATTATTTTATTCTATATCATGAGAAGTATATGTAATATATTTTATATTATATATTGTATATATGTTATATGTGTGTGTGTAGTATATACATGTATTATATATATGTAATATATTTTTAACCTTGCTAGTGTATTTTGATCCAGGTGGATAATAAAGGCCTTTGATATGTTCACAGTCACTGAAGAAAATGGAGTGTTTGGTGATATGAGAAGGTGAATCCTCTGAAAGTCCACATTTGCTTCTTCATGACTAATTCTATACTATAGAATGTGAGATATTCTTACTTTTAAGTAAAAGTTAGAAGTTCTTTTATCTTTGCATATTTAAAATCACAAAAATAAATTATCCCTCTTCTAAGTGAAAACTGCAGATATTTGAAGACATACTATTTTCCCGAGAAACTTTCCCTACAGGGATAAGCATCTCCAATTCCTTTAGCCTTTCTTGCTCAGACATATTATGAACATTGCTATTATCATGTTTACTATTCCTTGAACATATTCCAATTTAACTCTATTTATTTTAAGGGGGAAAATAGGTCATTTGAGGCTGACTCTTCTCTCATGCTCTATAAATACATCCATAATATGAACTAAAATCATAATAGCTGTAAGTGGACATCTTACAGTTATAGTATTTTGAAAAAAAAATATTTTCTGGTACTCTTAAATATTTTTATTTTTATTTATTTATTTTTTAAACAGACAACCCAATTATTTTTGTTTTTTGGTTTTTTTTAAGATTTTATTTATTTATTTGACAGAGAGAGATCACAAGTAGGCAGAAAGGCAGGCAGAGAGAGAGAAGGGGAGGGAAACGGGCTCCCTGCTGAGCAGAGAGCCAGATGCAGTACTTGATCCCAGGACCCTGAGATCATGACCTGAGCCGAAGGCAGAGGCTTAACCCACTGAACCACGCCATCTTAAATATTTTTATGAAATTTAGGTTTCCCTGGGTCATCTCTCCTAGACTCTACTTCTAGAAACACGTGTAACAATATGAACTAAAAGTTACGTTGGTTTTTGGGTATACATATGACTCCATTCCGGTATAGTTTATATTCCATATATATATATATATATATTATATAACACTATTGACATATATATCATTGGTATATATTGCACACACGCACTTTAAATTGGAGTTCCCATGGTGCCCATATCTCCCATTTTTTTGTTGATAAAGCTGAGTTTTGGTTGCAGGTTGTTATTTCTATCTTATCCCTCATGAATGTTGTTTTACTAGATTTACTAGATTTACTAGATTTATCTCATTACACCAATTTTTCAGCATCTATTTAGGTTAATGCATTTCACACAATGCATTTGATGTCCCTTATCTATCAATGGCATTCCCTCATTTGTTTCATGAATGACAGAACTGAAGTCAGAATTGTCACTTATCACTTAAAACTTCACTATAAATCCATTAACTATTAATACTACTGTTAATTAATATACCCAATTCTGGATTTGATTCAAACAATTATCAAGAAGATTTTCTCAAATTCTATAAAACTAAAAGATATCATATATATATATATGAACTTGAAAAAAGTTTATATATATGTATATATATAAACTTTTTTCAAGTTCATCAGGTCAGTTGACCTTGCCAAAGGATTCACTGACATTCATTTGTTCTTCATTTGATCTTTTTCTTTGGCCCCAGTTGTGATGATGATTGTTCCAACTTCTGAGTACTTATACATTCTCTTTGCTACCATGTTTCTCCTATCAGTTCTCTTCTGTATTTTAATACTTTCTAAACTTACTGTTTTAATTCCTGGCCCTATTTCTGTTTTTTCCTCGAATCTAATGTACAAGTCTGTATTTGCAAATTATCTTGTAACTCATCATCATTATGGTCTTCATGCTTGCAAAACTGCACACCTCTAGTATCATTTCTTTAAAAACTGACTTTTTTAAGCAGTGTTAGGTTTATATAATAATTGAGTGTGAAGTAGAGTACCTGGATACTCACTCTTCCATTTCCCCTATTATTAACACTAACATTAGTGTAGTTTATTTGCTACAGTTGAAGATGTAATATTGATCTATTATTATTAACTAAAGGCCAGTAGTTAATTGTGTTGTGCATGAAGTTTCATTCTTTCTGTTGTGCATTCTATGAGATTTGACAAATATATACATGGCATGTTTCTACCATTACGGTATGATACAAAATAATTCTACTACTTTAAAATTCCTCTGTGCTCCACCTTCTTAAGTCTCTCTCCCTCCTCTGGAACCCCTGGGGAACACCAGTCTCTTTACTGTCTCCATAATTTTTCCTTTTCCAGAATGTCATATAGTATGTAGCCCATTCAGATTGGCTTCCGATGCTTAGATATGCATTTAAGATTCTCGCATTTCTTTTGTGCCTTGAGAGCTCATTCTAGCATCTCTTCATCTTCTCAAGTCCTACAATACAATGAGTTTGATTCAGTTACTTCAATAGTACAATTTTCTCAACCTTTTGATAATTATATGGGCTAACTTCTGATGTTCGCTTTCACAATATCTCCTGAAATAAGTTTACCTTCCTCAATATGCATTCTTGATTTTTTCCCCATATTTCTTTTTCTTTTTAGAGAGCAATTAGACTGCATATTCACTGGATATTCTCAGCCACCTGTTTCTATTAGAAATTGGATTATTTCCTTCTTAGATAACCCGTTTAAAGGTTAACTGATGTTGGAGAATCTCTTTGACCTTTCCTAATAAGCTTTAACTCCTTTCCTCACAAGGGAGTTAAGGCTTTGCTGGGAATAAACAAGGCCAAAGTTCAACTTTGTTGGCAAAACAATTGCTCTAATCCCAAGGGCTTCACTGCAACAGAAAGGCAGAAGCCTTTGTTTAGTCAACAGGGTGACCAAAAAAACCTGCCTTAATGGCTACCAG
Organism: Mellivora capensis; assembly: GCA_004024625.1. Taxonomy (NCBI): domain Eukaryota; kingdom Metazoa; phylum Chordata; class Mammalia; order Carnivora; family Mustelidae; genus Mellivora; species Mellivora capensis. Next base: position 12,683 of record PISX010009435.1, read on the forward strand.
AAATGAGAGGAAGTGCACAGAGCTTGTTTAATTAATTAGAGAACAGGATGTCTTTTATCCTACTGGCATCAGTGACTCTAAAAAAAACCGACATCGCCTTCTTATAGCATCAGACTATAGAAAGATGTGTTGTATGAAAGGTTTTCTCAAGAGATGTTTAAAGACAACTGTAAACAGAGCTGTTCCTTAGCGTGAAAACAAAAACAAGTGATTAGATAAGTAAAACCACAAAACAGACAAGCAAAACAATTTAATAATGGCATTCCTTTGCTCAGGTCTAAACTGGAGCGGGTAACAGTGATTGAACACAAAGTCAGGATGGTACCTAAGTTGTGTAATAAATGCTTCTCTTATAATCCTTAAATAATACAGGCAACATTGTTAACATCACATTACTTGTAGGTAAACTCATGAGAGATTAGGAATTTTTCCTGGTCACAAGGCTTATAAATGGGGAAGCATTTATTCTTTCCATTGTATCTTCTACATTCTCCTTCTAGTTTGCTCGGAAATGTTTCCTAACTGATGGCTACATATCCATTGTGCATTTCAACCATTTTTTCCCTACACTTATTAAAGAGAATTCCTGGATTTCTACTGAAAATTAGTAGATGTCTGCCATGAGTTAGCTCTCATCTTTTAGTATCTTTATTTCCTGGAGACCAGAGGTAGGACATTTGTTTCGTATAATCTTATTAATAATACTAAAGGATAGATATGATTAATCTCAATTTTATGGATCACATATTTGAGATTGCAAAATTAAATAGCCTGACCAAAACCCCAAGGCAAGGAAGTGGTCCAAAGCAAGAGTTAAAGCTTTGGACCTTCTTAGCGTTTCATCTCCTTCTTAGTGTTTTCACTACCTAACCCATACTAGTGGCGTTATGTTGTTGAATATCTCATGTACACATACCGTTAAAATAATTTCCATTTACATTAAATGGCATAGTTTTACTTACAAGGACATTTTGAGGTTGAATTCTACACTGGGAGGTTAGATGATATTTATGGAGCACCTTGGATTCACCACACTTTGTGCTAGGCACAGAGGGCAAATATATGCCAGCTATTTATGCCCCAAAAGAAGTTCACCATCAAGCAGGAAATAGAGGCATGGAAATAAATTACTGAAATTAAGTGGAATAAGTGTTAGAGTGGACACTTATTTTAAACTGTTTTATTAGGAAAGAAAGTGATAATATCTACAGGTGAAGGTGGTGGCAATGCATTTTCTAATGCTTTTAGGGGCAATGACTTTCTACTTCCCATATGTGTTCTCATCACTAACCAAGCTGCATGACTTGGAGCTTCTTGAACAATTTATATCATAAACTTGTGCCTTTAAAAAAATGTGCCTTTAAGCTGAACCATCTTCCTGCACTGAAACCAGTTCCTTCTGAAAAACCACAAAATAGAGCACCTTCTTTTTCTAGGACAAGTTCTTTGTGGACAGCATCAAACTTAGTTGAGTGTTGATTCCTTGTGCTTCTGCTACATTCTGTAAATAACTCGAACATAACACAATGACACTACTTCAAGGTTTATTTCACATAATATGGCCACCTAATAGACAGCATTAGTGCTTGGGGATAGGATCCAGATGTTTGGATACTCCCTTACCTATACCAGTTCTCAGTAAATTGTTTCAAGAATTAATCACTTAATACATTAAAACCTTTCCACTAGCTTCTTTAATTCTTTTTCAAGTTTTTCCAGTTATATTTCTCTTTACCAAGCTCCTATTTTTTAAGAATTTTTTAAACTCCGGAAAGTACATAAAATAATGTAACAAAAATCTAGAAATAAAATACTATTTTCACATTCTTTATGGCTTTCTACTACCTCTAAATAAAAATGTTATAATTTTCATTTTTTCTTCATGTGTTATTTTGCATGAAATAAGTATAAAATAATGGATTAAGTTAAAATTACTGTGGACTCTTACCATAAAATCTCACTCCCCAAACCAGTGACTGGGGTTAATTTGGTTTGTATATTAATATCCACTTTATATATCCATGAAACACTAGAGGCAATTATACTCATTTTTTTGGTCAACACTTTACCAGCTCATCTATTCATTTATTTTTTTATAAATTGCATGCATCTAGAACATTCTTTATATTTTATCTTTGATAAATAAATATACCACATTTAATTTATATCTCTTTCTCTTGTTGGAGAAATGTGCACATTTATGTGCACATTAAGGAAGATGGTCTTGTTTCTGCTGCTGTATTATGAACTATAAATAGCACTTAGCATAACAGAGCTTTGCTGATGGCTCACCTAAACTGGAAGGCAGGGCCAGAAGCCTTCCCTCATCCCTTAACTCCTCAATCTGGAAAGTATTGCTTCCAAATTAACTGTGGTAAGGCAAGAAAGGGATAGAGGAAGTACAGTGGTAATTTTCATAACTTTTCTCATATTTGATGGTCAGAATTAGTCATATGAAACTCATCTATCTGTAAGGGATTCTGGGAAATGTAGATATGTAACATGCATTATTTGGTCTCAATTATAGGGTGTCTCTAAATTGTCATGTTATGGTGCTATGAGCATTTTTGTTCTTTTATGTTTGGGCTTACATGTGAGAGTTTCTAGAATAGTAGGGTTTGCTGGTAGGTTTTTATATGTTTTATTTTGCTGGAACAGATGTATTCTTTTTCTATATGGTTGTGACAAGTTATGTTCCTTCATTAGGTCCAAAACAGCTAAGCTGGCATTTTGGCATCCATCTACGTACAATAACTGTTACATTTCTCAGTTGTACTCAAATCAACAATGGAAGATGATTTCATTTTTTTAGTTTTATTTTTAGTGGGGGTTTCTAAAACTGCTTTAGTCCCCACAGATTATGATTTGGAAGAGGTACCTCTTCTTTATTTTATTGATCTATTTCTATGTCAATACTGTGATTGTTTAAATCACTATATCTTTATAATTCTTGATCCCTTTCTGTGTCCTTAATTTTCAGAATTGTTTTGTTTTTTTCAAATATTCAAAATTCTTTTGGAATTGTTAATCAGTGGTGTTACATGGATTTTAGAGATTTACTTTTTAATTTCCATCTATTAATTAGTAATCTTTGGATATAGCAAGGTCTCTTTACTTCAGTTGAGGGTTAAATTTTTCTTGAAGTGATTTCTTAAATCATTTGTCTCTTATTTCATAATATGTATATTTAAATAAATAAATTTACTTGAAAAAAGCAGTTTAGATATGTGGGATTATTTTTATGTGCTGATTTTATAATCATTCTGAATCTACTGATTCTATTACAAGTTCCTCATTAATACATGAGGTATTTAAAGTGGCATTATTTATTTTCCAAATATATTAGCATTTATTATTTATTTATAATTCCATTGCATTATAGTCAACAAATGTGCTATTTTTTATTCATATTCTTGAATTATTTGAATTTTCCATTTGATACTTAGGTTTCATGAAAGTAATTTGTATTTTTTAGACAATTTCCTTATCACAATTTTTTAAAATGTGATTATGACATGCAACTTGGTATGGATTTTTAAATTTTCTTTTGTGTGTACATATGTGCGCATGCTTGAACTTTCTCTGATCTATGGTGCTATAGCTTTCTTCAAATTTGGGGACATCCCATTTATTATCTTTTCATAAATAGATGGGTGGGTAGATATAGATCTAGATTCAGATATAGATATAGAGAGATACAGAGCTATGTCTCATCCTGCCCTGTCTTTTGAGGACTCATATATATATGTTAGTGTCTTAGTTCAGGATGCTATAGCAAAATGCCATACTGAGTGGTTTAAACAGTAGACATTTATGGCTCACAATTGTGGAGGCTGAGAAGTCCAGTACCAAAGTAGAGATAGATCCAGTGTCTGGTTGGTCTACTTCCTAGTTTGCAGATTGTCCTCTGCTTTTGGATGCTCATATAGTGAAGGGATGTAGCTCTGAGCTCTTCATTCACCCTCAGGACCTAATTACCTTTCATAGGCCCCACCCACCTTCAAATCACAAATCACACAGGGGATTTAGACTTTGACATGTGAGTTTTGCGGGGAAAACATTCAGCCCATAGCAGTTGGATATATCACCTGTTAATGTTCCAATGTCAGTAATGTTGCCTTCTTTTTCCCTCTTCCTTCTGCCTCCCTCTCTTTTTCCTTCCTCTCCTTCTTCTTGTCTTTCTTTTACCCAGTCTTTGTTTTTTTCTAGCTGTGTCAATACTTTGTATTGTTACCTTATGAAGTAATAGATGAGGATATTAAAAAAAATGAGGAAACTCAAAGTTCACTGTTCTTTTCTCCTACAGTGTCTAATTTGCTATTAATCACTTCCATTTTTTTTTCAGATATTGTGTTTTCATCTCTAAAATTAACTCAGTTATTTTTTACACCACTTGTTGTTCTTCATGTTCTTTTTCCTTTACATCATCCTTCATATTCCTTTTTCTTTATATCATTGAACATATGGATCATTCTTACAGTACTGTGTTAATGTTCTTTTCTGCTAACTCTATCATCTCTGTGATTTCTATTTTTTTTAAGATATTTATTTTAGAGAGAGTGAAAACAATCACGGAGGGAGAGGGATCACAGAGGCAGAGGGAGAAGCAGACTCCCCACTGAGAAGTGAGCCTGATGCAGGACTCAATCCCAGGACCCTGAGATCATGATCCTAGCCAAAGGCAGACTTCCAACCAACTGAGCCATCCAGGTGCCCCATCTTTGTGATTTCAATGTCCATTTCTATTAATTTCTATAAACAAAAAACAAACTTCTGGTTTCAAATGGTATTTTTTGATTCTTTATTCTATCACTTTGGAATAGAATGTTAAACATTGAGAATTTCTTGTTTTTGAATCCTGTATTATTTTGTGTTCCTCTAAAGAGTGAAAGAATGCTGCAATTTCTCTGGCAGGCAGTCAAATCACCTTTAGATTATTTTAATCCTCTTGAAGTTTGTTCTTAAACTTGCTTGGGGGTAGAACTAGAATGGGCTATATTCTAGAGCTAATTTAGAGTCCCCTTTAAGGTATGAACCAAAGAACCCATATATTCAATATAATGTGGCTGAAGGAAACTCAAACAATTCCTGGCCCTGTGTGACCCTTAAGAATTGTTTCTTATCATTCTGTGTAGTTATTCTTTCCTTGAAATTTGTTTTGTTCAGTCTTGCAGGATTTTATGCTATGCATGTATATACTATATTCAGGGAAAGACTCCTGGCCCCCCATGCAGCTTTCTGGAGCTTTCTGTCTCTAGCTCTTTTTACCTCTCTGAACACTTCCTAGCTGTTTTGGCTTCTGCAAATACTAAGCTCTGTTCCCCCAACTCAGTGAGATTTCCAAATGTGATCTGAGTTCCTCCTGCTTTGTAATGTAGAATGGAAATTGCCTCTAGCCAGAATGTCTAGGAAGTAGAGTTGTTCATTCAGTTTGATTCCCTTTCTTTTGTGATTTACAGCCCTGTGCTACATGTGGTATAATGTCTGGAAATAGTCATTTCTTATATTTTCTCTGCTGTCTAGTTATAGTACTACAAGAATAGTTTTAGAACATCTTATTTCTTCATGGCTTAGGAGCTGAAACTCCCCTCCCCCGCCCAAGTGTTTTCCTTTTCCTTTTAATCATGGTTATGAATACTGTTATGTATATTTTTTTTTGTTTTAAATATATTTATTTATTTATTTATTTATTTATTTATTTATTTAATAGTGAGCAAGAGAGAGCCCAAGCAAGGGGAGCAGCAGGCAGAGGGAGAGGGAAGCTCGGTAGGCTCAATCTCAGGACCCTGGTATCATGACCTGAGCTGAAGGCAGTTGCTTAACTGAAGACAGAGTTACCCAGGTGCCCATGTTAAGTATATTTTTAAGTATTTTACTTTCATTATGTGTGAAGAGCTCTGTAGGATTGTGTAATGCTTACTCTCCCATCTTCCTCAGGATTCCCAGACTACATTAATTTTCTTCTTTTAAAGTGTCTTAAAAATGCATACTAGAGTCACACATATAAAGTTTTAATGAAATAGGATGTTTCTAGTTGCAACATAAAGAACAGAAAGCCAACTCAAACCATATCAAGGGAACAAATGAAAATTAATACTTATGTAAGTATTTGAATTTTTTGGTTTTCAGAATTGCTGGGCTCATGGATCCTTAAAAAATGCATTTCACTCCATTTGTTTTGTGTATGTCTCTCTCTCTTTCACATTATTATCTTTTTACTCTTGCTTCCCCCACTTCCCTCTTTTTTAGCATCATTTCTTTTCTTCTATAATTATACTTTCTTTGTATGACCAATAGCAGGCTTGGTGGATAGAGAATTTTTACTATACATAGCAGTTCCACAGAGGTTATTATGTTGGATTTGCTTATTTTCTGTAGCCAATCCAGAATAAGCATTTATTTGAAAGAATGGACATTATGAGTAGCCTAGCCTGAGTCATATGATATGAATACCACATCCAAAGGATTTGGAGACAATTGTAACAGGGGGCAAACTGACCACACAAGAAAAAATTGTCAGGAGCTACTTTTTATTTGTGTCACTTGGTTTAGTAATATTTGACTTTCAAAATAAAACATACATTCTTTGAAGTCTCAGGCAGTAACTATTAAGTCAGAAAATAATCCCAAAGAAGCCTAAAATAAAAATAAGAACATTATAGTCATGGCTTCTGTTTCAGACCTTATTGTTATTATGCTTTACCAGTTTCTCAAGTTAAACAACTGTTGCAGTCAAATTGCTGTAGTCTACTGAAACATACCTCATGCTTTCTTCTGCCTCATTTCTCAAGGCACTTTTCCCACCTGCAATGTTTCTACACCCCACATCTTCTGACAATAAAAATCCTACACAATCGTAAGTAGCCAGGCTTCAGATCATCTGTTTTTTTTTTTTGTTTTTTTTTTTTCTTCAGTAATGTCCCAAGTGTCCATGCCATTTCTTTGGAGCCTAGCAGTGCCAAATAATTCCTTTTTATGTACATAATGCTTCTAACCTACTAGCTGATAAACTTCTTTAGGGCAGATATTTTGCTTTATGGCTGAAGTGTGAGTAGTTGGAATAAGAAAGCTAACTATGTTGTTAGATAATTCTGGATTTGAATTCAAGAGCAGCCTTTCATTCCGTGTAAGACATTCCTTGGTCATGTTACTGGGACTACATATTTATTATTGTCATATGGGAATGATGATACCTGTCTTTATTATGTGAAATATCCTAGGCCATATTATAGGAACATTATCTGGCAATAAATCTGTTTTTTTTTTCCTTATTTGTTCTGGCAGCCATTGCTACTCCTCACACCCAGCCAGAGTTGAACAAATACTTGCTGATTGATTGATTAGTTCAGATGAAGTAAGATTCTTACTTTATATATTTGACTTCAACATTTATTTAATTTAGCACCATTAGACAAGAAATGAAAATGTCACAAAAAAGCAGATTATACTCTGCTTTACTTTTCCTAATGGACAGAAAACTGGGGTTATGGGTTTTTAGCAGGACAGTGGTGATGTTATTACTTTCTTTTTCTTTTTTTTTTTAATAATATAAGGCCATGATGGTTTTATTAATATTATTGTTAGAAATAAAATCACTAAAAGTATAGTCTTAGGTTATGATTTATGATCATCTTTCCTTTGTTTGAAATTGAGAGAGAGGAAAAAATACAACTATTTTACCAACAGATATATGAAAAGAATGACTCCTGTTCATAAAAGCCACCATGCATTAAGTTACTTTATTTACATAAATATCTCAATGAAAGAGTAAGGAGTTTAGTAATTTCATTACTCAGGTGATGTAGTTGGGGCTCAGAACTTAGGTAATTCAAGTGAAGAGTGTTGTGGAATTGAAAGCTCAATATTTTGGATTCTGACATGTTATTCATAGCAATATCATGCTACATCTTGACTAGCCTCAAAAGAATAGCTTAACCAAAAAGTCTGTAAACAACCCTACCCAGAAATAACTTTGACAGACTATCTATAAGATAGCCTCACAGTTTTTAACAGAGAACTTTCTATGTCCAAATGATTTTTTGCTTATTTTATTAATCCTCAAATTGTGCTGCTTTTTTACTTATCTGAATTCCCCATCTTATGTTTGCGACATCAAAACTCCTTCCTCAGCAATTGTAGTGCTGTCACAAATGGAAGATTGCACATTGAGGACTGAATGGGGCAGCAGGAGAAAATAAGCACTAAAATAACAAAGATCTTATTTTATAGTGATTCACCGTGCAGTGTATAACAAAGCATTAGGAAGGCAAAGTATATGACCCAGCCCTGTGATGTATCCCTTAAAAAACATTGTCCTATTATCGATTACTTTATGTAATGTCAGCCATTTTTTTGACATCACTTACACTATCAGTAAAGCATCTCTCATTAATGTTTTCCCTGTCTGGAAATCAAACCCTGGACAGGTATTAGTTCAAGGGCTGAAACAGTGAAGGAAAATGTTATTATATTTTTATGCGTATTTGTGACCATATTTTTGGTGAATCCTTATAGTTTAAATTCTTCTGTACATTTATATTATACAGAAATTATCTCTGCACCTGTCTTTTCCTTTCCACAGAAAGACAAATTCTTTTAACACAGAAATATTGTTTTATATAAACTGAAATTCCAATCCCAAGGACTAGCCTATAATAATCACTCACTATGTTTGTTGGAGTGAAGTTAATTATATGTATTTATTTCTTTGTTCTTTTTAAGTACATTTTTATGAAATGTCCCAGAACCCTAACTCACTTAATATTATTTTCTCATACAATAATTCCAAGTTGAGTCAGGTTGATTTCTAATGTCTTTATTATCTATAAATAACATAAATGCAATATCAAATGGATAAAGTATTTATGTCTCCATCTTATAAAAAAACTAGAACTAGGTTGTTTTAATTTCTTTTAACCAAGGCACACTATTATTTGCTTTTATAGTGAGAGTCCTTAAAAAAAAATTTACAACTGAATTCTTGGTAAATCCATTTCACAACCATTTTTTCTAAAATAAGTAAAAATGTATACAATGTGATTTTTTTAGTGAAGTTCTCATCATTAAGTTGTAAAAATCCAATCAAATGAATACAAAGTTAAGTAAAAAACAAATGTTTGTGTTTCTATGGCACCCAGACAAATAGTAATGTAGACAAATTAATCAACTACCTGATTCAATCAATGAAAGAAGTCAAATCAGCTAATCCATACTATATTGACTGTTGATTGATTGATTGACTGTGTGCATGTATGTGTGTGTGTTAATGGTGCACATATGAACCTAAGGAGGCAGTTGGGAAAACATCAAAAAGGTAGCCTAGTGTAGTCCCTTAAGCTAACTTCTCCCCCACTAAGGTTTCATACATGCAAAGTGTGAACAAAGGCAATTTTTCTAAATGAGAAAAAAGGGGAGAAAGAAGACTGTTAACTAGTGTAGAGGAAGGGGTTTTGACTTGTTTGCTTCTGAATTATTTTGGGGGAATTCTCACAGTAGCATAAACTTCCAAATCTCAATAGACATGAAACTGCACTTCTTAACCACATAAGAATTCATCTCATGTATATTCCTGGTTTTGCAGTATTTCAGGAACCCATTTTCCTTCTATTCTGTGGCCTGTATGCCTTATGATCTTATGGTTTTAGAGTCTCCTGATTTATGTACAGTTTTGGAAAGAATAAGTAGAGAAATTACACTCACTTTTAGCCAGAAAGTGACATACTATTTCCCCCACCTTCCATTAACCAAAACTCAGTCATACGTCCACATTGACCACAGAGAAAGCTGGAAAATATAGTCTGGCTTTATGATCAACCAACCAACCAACACATAGCAAACAAACAAATAAACAAATGAGTTAAGCAAAAATATAGTAATTCCCTAATGAAACTGTTAATTTTTTTCTCATTCTAGAGACCTGTTATAAAAGAAAAACAGAGAGAAAAAATTTTTAAAAAGTAAGAACAAAAAAGACAAAAGTTCTGAGAGGAGGCAGTGAAGAAATATCAGTTTGAAATTAGAGAGAATGTGGAACAGGCATATGGCTACTTTTGATTTTTGAATTCTATATTTCTCTTTTCTTCATTCTTTCCGACAGTTCCTCTCTTTATGATTTCCCCACTTAATTTCCATTTCATTTCCTCTCCTTTAACACTGTGGATTTTTTTTTTTATTTTTAATTTTGTTTTGACTGTCTTATCTCCCCTTTTACTCCTATGGCCACTCACCCTTCATAAAATTGGTTCTTGCACATAACTTCAGAGATATTCTGAAACAAAACGAAACACCTTCATTGCCTAATTCAACTAAACAACTGTTAATAGATAAAATTCCAAGTCATGCAGAAAGACAGGCTGCTGTTGAGGACAGCCCCTACAAATGGCCATTGCCAGTCTTTAAAGGCATCATAGGTTATGCATAAAACACAAACTTTAATATAAACGCAGAAGCATTCTGTCCATTCTTCCTTTCAAATAGAACAACACTACTTCATTTAAAATGTGTCAGCTACTGGGACACCTGGGTGGCTCAGTTGGTTAAGCGGCTGCCTTCGGCTCAGGTCATGATCCCAGTGTCCTGGGATGGAGTCCCACATCGGGCTCCTTGCTCAGCAGGGGGAGCCTGCTTCTCCCTCTGCCTCTGCCTGCCACTCTGTCTGCCTGTGCTCACTCTCTCTCTCTCTCTCTGACAAATAAATAAATTTAAAAAAAATTTGTCAGCTACCTATAAATTAAGAAATTAAAGCTGAATAGTACTAGACAAAAAAACTTTTGATTTTGTGTGTACATTAAAAAAAAATATCCGAGGGGCACCTGGGTGGCTCAGTGGGTTAAAGCCTCTGCCTTTGGCTCAGGTCATGATCCCAGGGTCCTGGGATTGAGCCCCACATCAGGCTCTCTGCCCAGCAGGGAGCCTGCTTCCTCCTCTCTCTCTGCCTGCCTACCTGCCTACTTGTGACCTCTGTCTGTCAAATAAATAAATAAAATCTTAAAAAGAAATATTCAAAAACATCACAAGTATGAGCACACTGAGGTACAAAAGCATGTTTTAGCCAGAATAACCTATTTGATAAGGAAGCAGTAGAAACTTGTTTGAAGTGAAAAACTGACTTTTCCCCTCGCTATGAATTGTACTGTATGCAAATATAGTGAATGGAAAAGAATTACATTTGATTTTCCTGGTTCAAGTTGATGTATTACTTAGTAGTTCATTAATATCTGTACCTCCTTTCTATTCTTTGTCATTTTGTAGTATCTTAAATCGGTAAACCTAAATAAATTTAAGCTAGATTGCTCAGAAAGTGATGTGTATATGTATATATGTGTGTTCTTGGCAGATCTAAATAATTCTTTACACGATTTGCTTTCTTGATTTCTTACATATATCTACACAAGCAGGAGAATATGTTAAGTGGAATTTAGTTTGAGATTATACTTGATAAACTATAAGAATTGAAAACTGTTCAGATTATCAGAGATGATCTAGAACATTCATATCATTTTCTGAATGACAAAATTGAGCCACAGAGAAGTTATTTACCCAAGGACATGTATTATGTAGCAAAACCTTTTATATTGTTTAGTACTTTCTGTACTGTATTTTATAAGTTTACTTAGTGTATCAGAGGTAAGTTGTATACTCTAAATCTTTGTGTCTATGATAGGTTGGTATAGAAATCCTTGCTCTGATTATAGACTGTATTTTTTTCCTCAAATAGACTTTCCTGAATGGTATCTAAAATGTAAGATACAAGGATCAACAGCTCTTTTCATTTAACCAAAATACACTTAAGTTTAGTAAAGCAGAAGAAACATACATAAAGCTTTTTTTTTAGTTGGTTTATTCTATTCCAGTGTGTTACAGATTGCTTTTTAGATACAAACCTTCTTTTCTGTTGTTTAATTTCAAAATATATTTATCTTTTTCTGAGTATAAAATGAATAGAGACTTGCTATAGAAACTATTAAAAAAAAAAACCAGAAAGAGGACACAAAGTACTCATAATCCCGCAATGACATGTTAATATTCTGTAGGAGATCTTATTGCTGTTGGTATGTAATATTCCACATTTTTAAATTTAAAAATGCAATTTAGAGAATAAGGACTAGAGTTTGCAGAATAAAACACACCCTAAATCCAAAATGGAACCTCAGGAATAGAAGTATAAATTTACGCTGCTGCCCAAAATATGTTATGAGATAAAGCTTTATTTCCATTACTGTAATAGTAGCTGTAATGCCTTTATATTTACATAAAATTTACATGTGAGGTGATTAATCTATTATTAGTTATCAGTGTATTAAATACTATAGAACTTATTTTAATTGCTTAACCAAGAGTATCACTGTAACTTCCCTTGTACTCACTATTTAAGAATCTAAAATGAATATTTCATTGAAAGAAATAGATTGTAAGCATAGTAAGGATTTTTGTACTGTATCAGAAAATCACTTGGGGGTGTGTGTGTGTAATTTTGTTTTTCATTGCACTTCCCAGGTATTCTGCCTCCTTTGTTAATATATTTGGATAGCATCCCCGCTATTACATGGTTCCCACATTCATATACATTTCAGTTTTGTTTCTTTTTTTAAATTTTTTAAAATTTATTTGTCAGAGAGAGAGGGAGAGAGAGTGAGCGAGCACAGGCAGACAGAGAGGCAGGCAGAGGCAGAGGGAGAAGCAGGCTCCCTGCTGAGCAAGGAGCCCGATGTGGGACTCGATCCCAGGACGCTGGGATCATGACCTGAGCCGAAGGCAGCCACTTAACCAACTGAGCCACCCAGGCGTCCCTACATTTCAGTTTTGATGCAACTATCACATACATAGCCCTCACTGGGTATGAGGAACTATTTTTGAACTCCACATTAATTTATTTAACCTTCACAATACTTAAGAAACTCATGTACTGAGACATAAAATCAATTGACAAAGGTCACAAAGCTGGTAAATGGAAGACATGGGACCTGACTGTCCAGCTTCAGATCTCTGCTACAAATCTGGGTACAGTAATGTACAGCCTCTCTCATGCTAATGTAAAACATCACAGATACTTATATTTCTATCTGTGGCATAGATATATCTTATATACCTATGGCATATATGTGTGTACACACACAGAGACAGATAGATAAGATGATAGGTAGATAAGTAGATAGATAGACAATAGATATTTCAAATAATCTGACATATATTCTCACCATTTAAAACTCGCAATCCTTTCTCAAATAGGTGAGGTAAATATATGATTTTGTATTTTATCCAGATTGTCCCATATTCTTCATTTCTTTAATTGGCACTTCAGCTGTCCATCGCCCAAGCTAAAATACTGGAAATCACCTTGGCTTCTCTTGTCCTTTGGTGGTCCTTGTTCAATAACCCTTCAAGAAATCCTGTTTCACCACTTTCTGTCCAACAAATGGTATGTCTACTACCTTTCTGGTCCATCAACTCTTGTATTATTGCAAAAGCCTCCTAACTGATCTTCCTGTTCTATCTTTGCCCACCTTCAAACTGTCCTCAACACAACTTTCAGTGTAATGCCATCAACATATAAGTCAAACCCAGACCTTTTATCTTTCTTTCTTTTTTTTTTTTCCCCTTGCTCAAATACCTCTGGTGCCATTTATAATAAAATGGCATCAGAACACCTTCCATGGTTCTATGTACTCTGGCTTCCAGGTGCATCTCCAACTTTATCTGTTCTATTCTGTCTGTGCTTTCACTCCTCCCATAGCCACTCCTTTGCTCACTCCAGAACATGTCAGCAAGGCCTTTGACTTTGCCATTCCTTCAGACTGGAATCCTCTTCCTAAGTTAGGCAAATATTCTGCCCCAGCCCTCCCTTTGTTCAGCATTCATTCAACACTATGTACTTAGTGAACCTGTCCCTTCTGCTCTCCCTTATGAGCCCTCAATATCACACTTATTACCAAATTTTGAAGCTTCAGATTTACTTTTGAGTTATCGCTACCCAACATTCAACAGAGTTTCATTTTTTTTCTTTATTGTGTTTCCCTTCCATTTTGAATGTATTCTCCTTGATTCCAAAGGTTTGTGTCTGTTTCCTTCACTTCTACATCTCTGTCAACAAGAATGGAATTGGCACCTAGTAGGTACTCAATAAATATCTATTGAGTTAATTTAAATAAGGCTCCTAAAAGCCATGTATCCTTGGGTAAGAGTATACAACTAAGTATAATTCATACTTATAAGCAGAGAAATTAGGCTTTAAATGTCCGCTTTTCTACACTTATACTTTTATTTATAAAGTGTATTTGAGTAAAGTCTCATCTTTCCATGACTATTTTAATGACTGAAATTTATAAATGTATTGTCATATATCCAAATTATTAATTTTTTCATTTTTAAAATCGTATGGAGGTGAAATTCTTGTTGCATAAAATTCAACATCTTGAAGTGAACACTTCAGAAAATTTAGGACATTCTCAATATTGTACAATTGCTACCTGTAGCTAACTCCAAAATATTTCCATCATTCAAAACTAACATTCCTTACCCAGAAGCTGTTTCTGCATGTTATTCCTTTCCCTAAGCCTTGACAAACACTAATTTGCATTCTGTCTCTATGAATTTAGCTTTTTTGGTTATTTCTTATAAATAGAATTATATAAAATATAATCTTTTGTTTCTGGCTCTTTCGTGTTTCAGAGGTACATCAAAATTATAGGACATCTCAGTCCTTCATTTTTATTATTAAATAATATTCTTTTTATGTATATACCACAATTTATCTATTCATTCACTGATGGGCTTTGGGTATTTTCTACCTTTTGGCTACTGTGTATAGTGCTAATACAAATGTGTACATATACTTGTTTAAGTAACTGTTTTTAATTTTGGGAGGTATGTACTAGGAGTGGAATTGAGGAGTCATAATGTAATTTTATACTGAACTTTTTGAAGAATTGCAAAACTGTTTTCCACAGCAGTTCTACAATTTTCATTCAATTTATGATTCTAATTTCTCCACTTGCTTATGAATACTTGTTATTTTTCACTTTTAAAAATTGTAACCATCTTGAGGCGCCTGGGTGGCTCAGTGGGTTAAAGCCTCTGCCTTCGTCTCAGGTCATGATCCCAGGGTCCTGGGATCAAGCCCCGCATCAGGCTCTCTGCTCAGCAGGGAGCCTGCTTCCTCCTCTCTCTCTCTGCCTGCCTCTCTGCCTACTTGTGATCTCTGTCAAATAAATAAATAAAATCTTTTAAAAAAAAAATTGTAACCATCTTAGTGGATGTGAAATGGTGCTTTTTAAATTTGTATTTCCCTAATGATTAATGATATTGAGCAAATTTCCATGTGTTTGTTGGCCATTTTTATATCTTCTTTGGAGAAATATCTTTGAATAGAATATTCTGTTTTTTTTAGATTTGAGTATTCTTTGCCATTTTCAGTTGGATTTCTTTGTCTTTTGTTGAGTTGTCCAATGCATGGTTTGCAAATATTTTCAACCATTTGGTAGGGTAGCTTTTACTTTCTTGATATATCATTACCTTCAATGTACAAAAGTGTTTAATTTTGATGAAGTCCAATTTATCCATTTTTTCTTTTGTTGTTTTCACTGCCAAATCAAAGCTTGTAAAGAGCCCATATTTTCTTCTAAGAGTTTTTTGTTGTTGTTGGTGGTGGTGGTGTTTTTATTTTTTTGTTTGTTTGGTTTTTAGTTTTAACTCTATATTTAAGTTGTTTATCTATAATGGGTTTTTGTTTCGTTTTGTTTTGTTTTGTATGTGCTGTAAGGTAGGGATTAAACTTCATTATTTTGCATGTGGATATCTAGTTGTCCATGTACTATTTATTATGGAGACTATTCTTTTCTGATCTCAGAATCCTCATTAAAAATTAATTGGCTGTAGATACATGATATTATTTTCGTACTTTCAATTCTAATCCATTGTATATATGTCTATCTGAATACAAGCACTACACTGTTTTGATTACCCTAGCTTGGAAGAAAATTTTGAAATTGTGATGTACTGGGATAATAGCATATTTGACTTTGTTCTTTTTCAAGATTGTTTTGGATATTTGGGACAATTCATAATTCACATGAATTCAAGAATTGGCTTTTTCATTTCTGCAGAAAAACAAAGGCCATTGTAATTTGGGTAGAAATTGTATTAAGTCTCTACATTGATTAACATCTTAACAATGTTAAATCTTTTAATCCATAATTATAAGATGTCTTTTATTTATTTGAGTATTAAATTCTTTCAGCAATATTTTGTACTTTTCAGTGAGCAAGCCTATCATTTATCTATTATGGTTACATTTATTCCTTGGCTGTTTTTAATATATATTTTCTAAGATTTTATTTATTTGAGAGAAAGAATGTGTGTGCACCATGCACTCGTGGGCATGCACATGTGTGGAAGCCAGAATGAGAGAGAGCAGCAGACTCCCTGCTGACCATAGAGCCCAACATGGGGCTTGATCCCAGGACCCTGAGTTCATGACCTGAGCGGAAGGCAGAGGCTTAACTGACTGAGCTACACAGGTACCCCACTATTGTATGTTATTTTAATGGAATCGCCTTCTTAATTTTCAGATTGTTCATTACGAGCATAAAGAAACTCAAGTGATTTTTGCATGTGAATCTAGTACCTTGTAAATTTGCTGACTTATGTAAATTTATTTTGGATTTTCTATATACAGCATCATGATATAGAATGTGTTGTCTGTGAATAGAAATAGTTTCATGTCTTCCTTTCCATTTCAAATGCCTTTTATTATTTTTTTCATGTCTAATTTCTATGGTTAAAACTGCCAGTAAAATAATGAATATCATTGTGGAAGCAGGCATCCTTGTCTTGCTCCTAATCTCAGAGGGATCTATTTCAGTTTTTCACCATTGAGTGTAATGTTAGCTGTGGATTTTTCATAAATGCACTTAATTATGTTGTAAAGTTTCCTTCTAATTAAATATTTTTATCAATTAAGTATTTTTATCTAATTAAGTATTTTTATCAGAAGTGTTGACTTTGCTCAAATCACTTATCTGGATCTATTGAAATGGTCATGTCTTTTTGTTGCTGTTCTTTGTTTGACTAATGCAGTATATTACCATGATTGATTTTCTCATATTAAACCAAACTTGTATACTGTTATAAATAGTTGCTGTAGTTTTGATCTGTAAATTATTTTTTCTTTTGATATCTTTACCTGGATTTAGTTTAAGGGTAATGCTGACTTCATTGAATGAGGTAGGGAATGTTCTGTCTGCTCATATGTTTTAAAAGATTTTGAAAAGAATGGATGTTAACTCTTCTTTAAATTATTAGTAGAATTCACCAGTGAAGACATCTGGACCTAAGCTCTACGTTTTTGAGATTTTGCTATTGTTGTTTTATTTTTTTCTCATTCTATCACTTCACTTGTTACAATTTTAAGATTTTCTATTTCTTCTTGATTTAGTTTTTGTAATTTTTGTGTTTCTAAGAATTTTTCCATTCCATCTAGCTTATTTGATTTGTTAGCATACCATTGTTCATTCTCCCAGATTTTTTTTTTATTCTTGTAAAGTCGGTAGTGATATCTCCACTTTTGTTTCTGATTTTAATTATTGTGTCTTCTCTCTTTGTTTGGTAGTCTATTGAAAGCCTTGTCATATTTGTTGATCTTTTCAGAGTTAACTTTTTGTCTTATTTATTCTCTTTTCTTGTTTTTAAATTTCTTTCATGCCTGCTCTTATCTTTATTATTCTTTTCCTTTTGTTACCTTTAGGTTTAATTTACTCTTCTTTTTCTTGTTCCTAAGATTTAAAGTTACATTATTGATTTGAGATTTCTCTCTTCCTAAGTATAGGTGTTTACTGTTCTAAATTTCCCTTTGGCACTGACTTCACTGCATGTCATAAGTTTTAATATGTTATGTTTCCATTTTCATTCATATCTCAGTATTATCTAATTTCCCTTACCTTATTTGACCTATTGGTTAAGGATGCATTGTTTAAATTCTACAATTTTGTGAATTTTTTAGTTTTATTTCCTGTATTTTTTTCCCTCCTTAGGTTTATTACATCGTGGTGAGTAAAAATACTTAGTATGATTTTACTCTTCTTAAATTTATTGAAACTTGTTTTGTTGCCTAACATCTGGTCTATCCTGGAGAATTTTCAGTGCACGAGAGTAGAATGAGCTGCTGTTGTTGGTTAGAGTGTTCTGTTTATGTCTTGGCATATAATGCTTAAATCCACTCTTATTTACAGTGTAGATGTTGTACTCATTATTGAAATTAAGGAGGGGTGGGAATGGCAAGTAGAAATGCCACAAATATTTTTCTAGTGTTTTTAAGCTGCCTTTTCATGATTTAGGGTTTGCTTATTGGCCATAAAGTTTTTATTGCTTTCTTGATCTTTGACAGTTGCTTCTATCAATTTTGCTTGTTTTGTTTTGTTTATGTTTATGTGGAAGAATGGGCATTGGGAGTTACTTATAACATCATTTTTTTTCTGATGTCACTTTCTAAATTATTTTTAAATCATTCTTTCAAAAAAATGTCTTCTGGAAAATGTGGTTTAAGATGTCATTGTGAGCAGTAGGGCTTGCTATATATCTGCCTCATTTTATAAAGAACTGTATATAGGTATATTGATTATAGATATAGCTTTTTGAAGATATTTTACATCAAAAGCAGGAGCCACCAAATTCTAATCAGCCATATTTACCATGATGATTTTTAATGCTCACCACATCTGTTTATTTTCATAGCAGAGGCAGTTTGCTTTACATGAGAACAGATGTATGTGTGATCATTTGCACTGAAACACCCAAACATTGGATTAAAACAGCAATTTACAATTTCTGCCTGAGACTTCTCTTAAGTACACAATTAGTGAACAATGAAGAACTCATTACCTCTTATACAGTCAAGGAAACAAACAATTAAACTTGGTTGTGTGAAAACACGTGCAGATAAACTAACATGCACGTAAATACACATCACACTATTTTGAATTTTCTGAAACTGGAAAACATCTGCTCTCTTATTAGAGACAATCCTATAGATGAAAATTTACCCAGAAGTTGGGTTTTTTCTTGGTATCCTCTTGACTTTTTGATATTTCTTTCAATTATTTATTTAATCATTTATTCATTTTTTATAAAAGAAGGGGAAAAATAGAAGGGAAAATGTCATGAATAAATGACCTTCAATCATGATCTAGTAAATCTTTGTCAGATTAATCTTTACTTAATTACCCTTCCCTTGCTGGTAATAGGATGATTACTCATGAAAAATTCCGCCAATTAAGATGTTAATCTTTCAATATCTTTATCCTTTTTTTGTGCAAATGGAAGATATACATATTTACAATACTCTTCTTCAAGTTATTTGTTTTATTTTAAATACCTGGACTCCATCAGCAAGCAGAACTTTTGGTGACCTACTGCAATCCTATTACACTCATGTGTTTATCAAAATCATGCTCTCATAGGACACTTTTGATACCCTCTCTCTCAAACTTTTATCCATTTGTAGGTGATGACCTTCCTCCCTCCATTGAGACACATGAGCTATCATAAGAGAACATCCTCTTCATCCATCCCACACAATCTCATTGATTCACATTCTGCCATTGTTCCCATTGCTATGCATGAGCCTCCCAGAGCCTAAATCAGTTTTTTTTTTTTAGTTTTCATTTTAGCTCTAGTTAGTTAACATACAGTGTTTTGTTTTGTTTTATTATGTTATGTTAGTCACCATACAGCACATCATTAGTTTTTTTACTTAGTGTTCCATGAATAATTGTTTGCACATAACACCCAGTGCTCCATACAACATGTACCCTCCTTAATACACACCACCAGGGTCACCCATCCTTTTGTGTCTTCTTCAGTTACTTTTACAAGTGTTATATAGTTTCTATAGTATAGATCTTCACCTCTTTGGTTAGGTTTATTTCAAGATATCTTGTGGTTTTTGGTGCCATTGTAAATGGAAACAATTTCCCAATTTCTCTTTCTACAGTTACATTGTTAGTGTAGATGAAAGCAACTGATTTCTGTGTATTGATTTTGTATCCTGCCACATTACTGAATTGCTGCATGAGTTCTTGTAATTTAGGGGTGGAGTCTTTTGGGTTTTCCAAATAAAATATCATGTCATCTGCAAAGAGAGAGAATTTTAATTCTTCTTTGCCAGTTTGAATACCTTTTATTTCTTTTTCTTGTCTGATTACTGTTCCTAGGACTTTTGTGTTCAACAATAGTGGAAAGAGTGGGAATCCTTGTCATGTTCCTGATCTTAACGGAAAGGCTCTCAGTTTTTCCCCATTGAAAATGATATTAACTATGGAGTTTTCATAAATGTTATTGCATAGTAGCTTTTTAATTTCTACTGATTCACACATATATATTCTTTCTATTTTTATATATAGACACAGATATAGATATAAGCTTCAGTGTAGTCCTTTTATCCCTATACAATCATATATATATATATATATGTATGTGTGTATATATATATATGTGTATATATATATACACACATACATATATATATATATGATTGTGTATATATGTGTGTATATATATATATATATATGTGTGTGTATATATATATGCCAGTTTTAATTTCCCTGTAAGTCTTGGAAGTAGTGTTCTCTAATAAGAAGAATAAAATATACCCAGAAAAAACTGAAATACCCAACCTCACCCACATTAAGAGATTATAACCCCCCCACCACTACCCTCAGCCCCCTCCTCTCTTTTAACTTTATAAATCTTACTCTTGTGTTTCATTTTGGCTGGGTTTTCTGGGTGGTGGCTTCCAATTGCTCTGAACTTTCCCTTGCATGGATTGTAGGTGATATTTTTGACTCTATATTCCCTCAACCAACCCTCAACAGAATGACTAGGAGAAGAAACTCCTAACAAAGAAAAGAACGAAGGGCAATGACCTCTCCTGCAGACTTAAGGGATATGGATATAAGCAAGATGTCAGAAGTAGATTTCAGGGTAACAGTTATGAAGACAATAAGCAGGCTGGAGAAAACCATTAATGACAACATAGATTCTCTAAGGGCAGAAATGAGAGCTAATCAGGCCAAACATAAAAATCTATGAATGAGATCCAATCTAAGCTAGATACTCTAATAGCTAGGGTAAATGAGGCAGAAGAATGAATTACTGACCTAGAAGACAAACTGATAGAAATGAAGGAACTGGAGGAGGCCTGGAACAAAACATCTTAAAATCCATGAAACAGAATTAGAGAAATAAATGACACCATGAAACATTCCAGTATCAGAATTATTGGGATCCCTGAGGGTATATATATATATAGAGAGAGAGAGAGAGAGAGAGAGAGAGAACTAGAGGATATATTGGAGGAAATCATAGCTGAGAACTTCCCTAATCTGGGGAATGAAACAAACAAGCATTCATATCCTAGAGGCAGAGAGGACCTCACCCAAGTTCAAGGAGAACAGACCAACACTCCAGCATATAATAATAAAACTCACAAATCTTAGAACCAAGGAAACCATCTTCAGGGCAGTTAGGGTGAAGAAGTTGCTTACATATGGAAGGAAGAACATCAGAATAATGTCAGACTTTTCCACAGAGACCTGACAAGCTAGAAAGGGCTAGCAAGACATATTCAGGGTACTAAACTAGAAAAGCATGCAGCCAAGAATACTTTATCTGGCAAGGCTGTCATTCAGAACAGAAAGAGAGATAAAGAGCTTCCAGCACCAAGAGAAACTAAAAGAGTATGTTCCCACTAAGCTGGCCTTGCAAGAAATATTAAGGGTGGTCCTATAAAAGGAAAAGGACCCCAAGAATGATATACAACAGAAATTTACAGAGACAATTTGTAGAAACAAGGACTTCACAGACAACATGTTGACAATAAAATCATCTTTCAATAATCACTCTCAATGTGAATGGCCTAAATGCTCCTGTGAAATGGCACAGGGTTGCAGATGGGATAAAAAGACAGGACCCATTCATATGGTATCTATAAGAGACTCATTTTGAACCTAAAGATACATCCAAACTGAAAGTGAAGGGATAGAGAACCATTTTTCATGCCAACAGATTCCTCAAAAGAAGCTGGGGTAGCAATTCTCATTTTGAGCTAAAGACTGTAGTTAGAGATAGAGAAGAACACTATATCATACTTAAAGGAGGACACTATATCATCTATCCAACAAAAGAGTCTAAAAATTGTAACTATCTATGATGCAACATGGGAGAAACCAACCATATAAGCCAACTGTTAACCAAAATAAAGAGACATAGTGATAATAATATGTTAGTAGTAGGAGATCTCAACACTCCACTCTCAGCAACAGGCATATCATCTGAACAGAAAATGAACACAGAAACAAGAGCTTTGAATAACACACTGGACCAGATGGACCTCATAGATACATACAGAACATTCCACACTAAAACATATAGTATTAGGTTAGTTTCAAGTGTACAATATAGAGATTCAACAATTCCATACATTATCTGGTGCTCATCACAACAATCTCCATCACCTGCTTCACCCATTGCCCCACCTACCACCTCTGACAACCATCAGTTTTTCTATTGTTGAGACTCTCACTCTTGTTTTATTCTTTTTCCCTTTACTTATTTGTTTTGTTTCTTCAATTTCACATATGAGTGAAATCATATGGTACTTGTCGTTCTCTGACTGACTTATCTGATAAAAAGTTACTACCTAATATATATAACGAATTTATACAAGTCAACACCTAGAAATAAATAATCTGATTTTAAAAAATGGGCAGAAGACATGAACAGACATTTTCCTAAAAGAAGACATCCAGATAACCAATAGGCACATTACTCATCATTAGGGAAATTCAAATCAAAACCACAATATTTCATTTCACATCTGTTACAATGGTTAAAATCAATAACTCAAGAAATAACAGGTGTTGAGGTGGTGGGGAAAAATGAACCCTCTTGCACTCTTGGTGGGAATGAAAACTTCTTCAACCACTGTGAAAAATGGTAGGGAAATCCTCATAATGTTACAAATAGAATTAACCTATGATCGAGCAATCATACTACTGGGTATTTACCCAAAAGATACAAAAATGCTAATTCAAAAGGATACATGCCCCCTCTGTTTATAGCAACCTTATTTACAAGAGCCAAATTATTGAAATAGCCAAGTGTCCATAGATGAATACATAAGGAAAATGTGGTATGTGTATATAATGGGATATTATTCAGCCAAAAAAAAAGAATGAAATCTTGCCATTTGCAACAATGTGGATGGAGCTGGAGAGTATAATGGTAAGCCAAATAAGCTTATCAGAGAAAGGCAAATACCCACTTTCATATATAGCCCAGAACTTCCTTAAAACTCTATGCTCACATATGCAACTGTCTACTCAGCATCTCCATCCAAAAGAAAACTAGGTACCTCAAACGTGATTTTAAAAATTTTATTAGATTAAAACAAATATTTGGAGTATATAAAATATTATGTGGGGTGCCTGGGTGGCTCACTGGGTTAAGCCACTGCCTTCAGCTGAGGTCATGATCTCAGGGTCCTGGAATCAAGTCCTCCATCAGGCTCTCTGCTCAGCAGGGAGCCTGCTTCCCTCTCTCTCTCTCTCTGCCTGCCTCTCTGCCTACTTGTGATCTTTCTCTGTCAAATATATAAATACAATCTTTTAAAAATATCATTATACAGTTCAATGAATTTCTAAAAAGATAATACAGTGTTTATCAGCACAACAGAAGTCATTCTTTTGTCCTTTGCTAATAGGTTCCAAGCCCTAAGTTACCAATATCCTAATTTCTAATACTATGAGGTAGTTTTGTGTGTTTTTATACTTTTTATAACGGAATCATACAGTGTGTACTTTTTTGGTATCTATTTTGTCTTAATATTTGATGAATTCCTAATGTTGCACATAGCTACACTGCAATATAATATTATTTTGGTATAAATATGTCATAAGTTGTCATTGATAATAAGTTTTTTAAAGATTTTATTTATTTATTTATTTGACAGAGAGAGAGAGAGTATAACCAGAGGGAGAGGCAGGCCGAGGGAGAGAAAGAAGCAGTTTCCATGCTGAGCAGGGAACCTCTGCCTAACCAACTGAGCCACCCAGGTGCTCCCTCATTGGCAATTATCTAGTGTGCTACTAATTTTGGGGTACTCTAGTGGTGCTGCTGTGAAACTTCTTTTACATATATTTTGGTGTAATTTGTATGTGCCTTTATTTGGTATCTATCTCAGAGTGGAATTCCTGCATGTGTGCACATTTTACTTCCATTAGACACTTCTACACAATTTTCCCATGGCACCAATTTATACTCTCTTCAGCAATTTTTGAGAGTATTCTTGAGTGTAATATATCCAAAACCATACTTCTTTTTGCCTGACACAAACCAGTTTCTTTTATAGTTATCCTCTATGTGAGTTAGTGACAAATTTAATTTTCTGATTGATCCCTTATACCAAAACACAATCTTGACAACATTCTTCATGCTTATTTTTCTCTGTGCTGTATTTCCAAACCATCAACAAATTCTGAAGCTTCTCTTGACAAAAACATAAAAATATATATTCATATAAATGGTAAAAGATATATATATACACAATTTTATATAAAATATCCATTTGCATATATTAATGTGGTGACTGGGTCTATGCTGCCATTATTTCTTGACTGGTTGTTAGTTGCCTATGTATTTCTATTCCATCTTTCACAGTCAATTCACCATATCTTGTGCTCATTGCTGCCCCATCTCACTCAAAGTAAAAGACTTATAACTTACAATGGTCTATAAACCTGTCTCTACCTTGCACCTTGTTTTCTATCTTGTCATCTCCTGCCATGTTCCCCATGGTCAACTACACCCAGCCACATTGCCCCCCTTGTTCTTGCTCAAGTATTCCTCATTCCTAGTTTTTATTTCTAGTTCTTGATGAATGCTCTTATTCCCACCCAGGCATTCTTCCCCTGGTAGCCAAGCTCTTTCCACATGTCACCTCATTAAAACATAAATATTTGTCTCCACACTCCCTTAGCAGTCCCTTTTCCCATACTTTCATTTGTCTTTATAGCAGTTATTGAAATTTTAACTATTTATTTATAAACCTAACAACACAAAAAAATATGTATGGTGAGAGTATTACTTTGTTTTATTTAATCTGTTTCCTAATTATACTCAACAATGCCTGGTATCGAGCAGGTGCTGAAATGAAGTATATTTGTGAATAAATAAATGGATTTCTCAGCAAGCTGAGCAAATAATTTTCAAAAGATAGTGACAACTCAAAGATATCTTTAAGAATTGAAAAACATTTAAAAGATTATTTAGTCCACGGGGCTCCTGGGTGGCTCAGTGCATTAGAGACTCTGCCTTTGGCTCAGGTCATGATCCCAGGGTTCTGGGATCAAGCCCCACATCAGGCTCTCTGCTCAGCGGGGAGCCTTCTTCCCCCTCTCTCTCTGCCTGGCTCTCTGCCTACCTGTGATCTCTGTCAAATAAATAAATAAAATCTTTAAAAAAAGATTATTTAGGGACGCCTGGGTAGCTCAGTTGGTTAAGTGGCTGCCTTCGGCTCAGGTCATGATCCCAGCATCCTGGGATCGAGTCCCACATCGGTCTCCTTGCTTGGCAGGGAGCCTGCTTCTCCCTCTGCCTCTGCCTGCCACTCTGTCTGCCTGTGCTCTTCGCTCTCTCTCCCTCTCTCTCTGACAAATAAATAAATTTTTTAAAAATTAAAAAAAAAAGATTATTTAGTCC
Source organism: Mellivora capensis (assembly GCA_004024625.1). Classification (NCBI taxonomy): domain Eukaryota; kingdom Metazoa; phylum Chordata; class Mammalia; order Carnivora; family Mustelidae; genus Mellivora; species Mellivora capensis. Next base: position 38,432 of record PISX010009435.1, read on the forward strand.
AAATTTTTCTGTTCAAATGGAAAATCACAAGAGAGATACTCAAAGATATTAAGCAATACAGAAGCATTAATCAATGTAGAATAACTAGAAGATTTTCTTCAGGACCAAAACATGTATTTTTTAATGTTAATTTACAAATTAAATAGTGTAAATTTCTGATTGTTTATAAAACTATGTTTAAAGTAATTCAGTATTTACCAATATTCATTGGTTATTCCAGATTGCCATTAGACATATAAGAATGATTGCTCTAAACTATGATAAAATGATGGACTCTAAGAATTTATATTTGCATGGATCAATGCCAGGATGTTGGTGATCAGAGATTTCTGAAATAATATGGATGCCTCAATTATGTAATTTTTTAAAATTCTAAAAATGACACACAGTAGCAAACTTAAGTTTTAAAATATTCAGTTCAATTTTGGTATCAATAAGAAAAATCATTAGAGATCAAATGTTATTTGTGGGGGCACCTGGGTGGCTCAGTGGGTTAAGCCTCAGCATTCAGCTGAGGTCATAATACAGGGTCCTGGGATCAAGCCCTGTATCAGGCTCTCTGCTCAGCAGGGAGCCTGCTTCCCCCTCTCTCTCTGCCTGCCTCTCTGTCTTGTGATCTCTGTCTGTCAAATAAATAAATAAAATCTTTAAACATAAATAAATAAATAAATGATATTTCTGCAAGGTTATCATTAATAAATATGCATGTTAAATGCTCCTTCACAAACTGGAAAAACTGGTTTGAGAGAATCAGGACCTTTTCTCCTAATTCCCTCCTTTACTGATTTTCTAATCCAGGATATTGAATTTTTAGTAATGAATTTCTATCCTCCCTTGCTAACAAATGCACATGTGAAATTATAAGAAGTATGTATTAGTCTCAGAACCCAGTTCCTGACAAAAGGGTCCCTAAACCCCTTGTAAATTCATAAGTGGTAAGAACAGAAGTTCATCTTTTATTCTACTGAGTTAAGTTTATGTGGGCTTTTGTATGTCTCCTGCATACAGACTGGTAACTAGAAAGACAAAAGCATGATTGAAAACTTAAAATTTTAGAGGTGCCTGGGTGGTGCATTCCATTGAGCATCTGACTCTTGGTTTTAGCTCAGGTCCTGATCCCAGGACCTTTTTTTTTTTAAGATTTTTAAGATTTTATTTATTTATTTGACAGACAGAGATCACAAGTGTGCAGAGAGGCAGATAGAGAGAGATGGGGGAAAGTAGGCTCCCTGCTGAGCAGAGAGCCCGATGCGGGGCTCGATTCCAGGACCCTGCAATCATGACCTGAGCCGAAGGCAGAGGCTTTAACCCTCTGAGCCACCCAGGCCCCCCCTGATCCCAGGGTCTTAAGATCAGCCCCACATCAGGCTTGCATTTAGCAGGGAGCTGGCTTAATACACTCCCATTGCCACCCCCTCCAGTTTCTTTCTCTCTCTCTCTGATACAAATAAATAAATCTTTTTTGTAAGATATTTTTTATTTATTTGAGAGAGAGAGAGCCCAGGGAGAGAGAGAGAGAGAGAGCGAGTGCACGCACCCATGCATGTGCATGCACATGAGTGGGGTAGGGGCAGAGAGAGAAGAAGAAGCAGACTCCCCTATGAGGAGGAAGCCTGATGCAGGACTTAATCCCAAGGCCCCAGCCAGCATCATGACCTTACCCCAAGGCAGATGCTTAACTGACTAAGCCACCCAGAGATCCAATAAATAAATCTCTAAAAAAAATTTTCAATCCATCCATCATTCTCCAGAGAGGGGAGAGGGGATAGAAATGTAATTAATTAATTATGCCTACTTGAGGAAGATTCCATAAAACCCCAATAGTACAGAGTTTAGGGCACTTCCAGACTGTGAACACAACCACATATGAGGAGGGTGATGACCTTAATTTCACGGGAACAAAAACTCCTGCATTCAGGACTCCCAGATCTCACCTTATGTATTTCTTCATCTAGTTGTTCATTTATATCCTTTATAATATCCTTTAAAAAATTGGTAGATGTAAGTTAAGCATTTCACAGAGTTCTGTGAGCTGTTCCAGCAAATAATTGACTCTAGGGGGGAGGAAGTCATGGGTACCTCTGATTTGTAGCCATGTTGGACAGAAGTTGTGGATAACTGGGGACCTACCACTTGCAACTGACATCTTAAGTGTGTGTAGGGGGGAAGTCTTAAGGGACTGAACCCTTAACCTGTGGGTTTGGATACTATCTCTAGGTAGATAGTGTCAAAACAAAGTTAAATTGTAAGATACTAAACTGGTGTCATAGAATTGGTCAGTGTGAGAGTCACCCCACCCCTGCATATTTGCTGGCCAGAAGTGTCAGAAGTGGTGTTCTATGTGAAAATAAAGGAAAAAGGCACAGGAGGACAACTGTAGGTTTTTCTAACACAAAACACTAAAATGTGATGATATTAAATCCTATTCTGAGCTCAAGCTTCAATCAGGTAAGTAGGACAGAATCCTGGTCTGTCATTGTAAGAGAAGAACATTTATGGGAAGGGTAGGATATCATAGAGACCAGGATATTTGAAGGGGAAAGATATGGAAAAGATATGTTTTCTGCAGGTAGTTTGAAGACAGGAAGGATGATATAATTCAGAGTGGTCATTAGGTATACTGAACTGACTCCTAATCAGCATTGTCTCCATCATTTCTGAACACATTGACTTTGAACAAGTTACATCATCTCTGTAACTTAGAATCCTTCATCTATAAGGATAATGATTCTTCTTTTGTACTAGGATGAAATTGGCAATGTATTAAAGCTCTGGCTGCATGGTTTACATTAAATAAATAAGAGCCTTCTGCTTATCTTCTACAGAAGTTCTTAGAAACAAGTGCTGTGATGTGTTTCTGATTATGGGGTGGGGGACATTGTTCAAAAATCAAAATGTTCAGTATCAAGCAGACACAGCTTTAGTATGCTATTCCTCCTCTTTCATGACATTTAACAGAATAGTGAAGGACATGGGAGTAAAACAATAAATTTACATATTAAAGTTACTTTGGACTCTGAAGATGAATAACCTGGTTGAAATTCTAGGTACCACTCACCAGTTGGATGAAAATGGACATATGTGAATGTATTGATCAACTCTACCTAAATTTAAAACATCTAAAATCCATTGAACCATTAAGAACATTTACAAATGTATTCTTACTTACTTTTTTTTTTCTAAGCAAAGATAATTTAAAGAAAAAAATTGAGCTCTGTAGAGGCCAATCCAAGATGGTGGCAAAGGAATATGCTGAACTGACTTCCTGCCATGGACCCACCAAATCTATAGCTACATATGGATTATTTTCTTCTGAAAAATATCTGAAAACTAGATTAACTACTATCCATTACAAAGGATAAAAGGACTGCATTGGGACAGGTAAGAGTGGTAGAGAAAAGGTCTTTCAAAAACCACCCACTCTGTGCAGTGACACAATTATGAGGGATCTCACCAGATAAGTGGCCCTTCTGGAGGAGTGAGGGACTGGTGCCCAACACTGGTGCCCCAGTACCTTTGATTTGTACTACAGAGATGAACACTAGAGTATCTGGCTTAGGAAACCAATGGGACTGATTTTGAGGGGAGGGTCCAAAAGTGCTATAGGAAACTGAGAGTCTCTTCCTGGAGGGTTTGCATATGGTCTCACCACAAGCCCCAGAGGAAACAGCAGTTTGAAAAGCACCCAGACTATATGTGAGGGAGATTCATTTGCTGATCTGGGGATAATAGTTGGAGGAGCAGGCTGTTGAGTTACTGGCAGATGACATTGTGTTGCAATATTGCACCGTCTAAGCCTGCTAGCTCAGATGGGTGAGCTCAGATGTGGCATCCACTCTCCACATTGCTGGTATTGACAAGGGTGAGTGGTCAAAGCACTTACTGAGGCCATAAGGCATGGGTGGTTGCAGCACTCCTTGGGTCCTTGGATAGGGCTGGTGAGCATTAACAAGTAGTAACAGAGTTCTTCCACTTCCAGCTAAAGTCTATGAGTTCTGGCAGTTGTTACCTTTGCCTAACCCCTGGCTAAGGCTGGAGGGTATGAAAGTCATGGCATTTTCCCACCCCTGGTCAAAAGCCAGTACATGCACACAAAGCAATCTCCTGTTGCATTGCTGAAGCAAGCTGGTGTGTGCAATTCACACAAGGAACATTGCTTGATTGCCTGACCCTGGTGGTCAAGAGGGCTGGAGTTCAGAGTTCCAGGGGACTGTAACAATTGGGAAGACAGTTATTGGCAGGCTATTATTCACAGAACATTGCACAGACAGCAGACTGAAACAAAACCTAACTTTTCCTGTGAAAAAAAGCCATTTACTTAGCCTGCTGCTTCAGCCAGAGGGACAGGCTTCGGGTTTCCCACACATTTAGAGGTTAAGGAGGTCCTTTCAGAGAACATAAGCAGGGAAACACCATCTTTGGCACACCTTTGGCATAGCTACAGTTCAATGAGACTTTCCATAAAGGAGCTATATACACTTGTCTGGAGCCCTGATTTTTGCACTTGTAGCACAAAGGCCATCTCCAAAATTCCTGGTCTGGAAGTCAGCAGAAATTATAATTGCAGCCCCATAGACTCTATATATTTGCATACTTTAAAAACTACTGTCTGAGGGTCTGGCTTCCACTTAACCTGAAACAAGATGCTAAATAATATCTCTTTCCTTGGATCACTGACAGGTCTTGGCACACTTTCAAAAAGGGGGCATATCAAGAATAAATTGGGCAATTTGGACGATCACAAAGGTTTGAGAGACAACCGAAGGGTAGTGCAAAGTTAAACAAAGATCACCCCCTATACAGGCCACTCCTTCAGGCCTGGGAGAAGCAGCTGTTTTGCCTAATACATAGAAACAAACACAGAGAGTCAGGCTAAATGATAAAACAGAAATATGTTCCAAACAAAAAAAAAGACAGAACCTCAGAAGAAGACCTCAATGATACAGAAGTAAGTAATCTACCTTGTAGATTAGTAATCTGAACATATTCTTCGAGTAATCTATCTAAATAAAATAAGTTTATTCAATCTACCTTTGAATAAATAAAGTAGTGGTCACAAAGATGCTCACTGAACTTAGGAGAATGATGAACATAGGATTTCAACAAAGAGCTAGAAAATATACAATGCTAGAACTGAAAAATACAATCGAGAGGTTTAACAACACATGTGATGAAGCAGAATAGTAGACCAAGGAGCTTGCAGCACCAAAGCAGGGGAACTCACCCAGGCAGGGTGGTAGAGAGAAAAAAAAATTTTTGGAAAAAAAACCAAAAACCAAAACAAACCCACAAAGATAATATAAGGGACCTCTGAGACATCTTCCAGTTTACTGACATTTACATTATAAGGCCCCATTGGAGAAGAAAGAAGAGAAAGTAGAAAGCTTAAAAGAATAATGGCTGAAAACTTCCCTAATTGAAGGAAGGAAACAGACCCTGGATCTGGAGTCATTTTGAAAATGTAGGTTTCAGCTTTTTTTCCAACAAGAAAGTACCATTTTACATCAATATCAAAATTCATTTTTTTCTTTGAGAATTAAATAACTCCATGATGATAGAAAATATAACAACCAAGTTTAATGGTATTCATTCATCTAATAACAATATGTACTAATATACTGAAGCATAATTATATAGCCTTCAAAAAAGATAAAAAAGCATATTTCTAAAGACTTTTTTTTTTTAAATAAAGTAAGCTGCCGGAATACAGAATTCAGTGTTCTGTGATGCTGAGAAGTAAAATGGACAGTGAATGATCACAGTGGTGAAATTCAGTAACTAATCTTTCTAGTCCCTAATGTCATTGGTGGAAGTAAGGAGACCAAATTCCCACAACAGTGTTTTTATCACTGAATGAATTACTGGTTAGTTGTAGAAATGATACATTGGCAGAAATAAGGAGAATATTGAACAAGGTGTTTGGCCTCGTGGGAAGGATCTGGTTTGGGCCTGAAATGAAGTATCAGTTCTTTCTCTTCATACCTGTAGGAGTTGGGTATATAATGAATCTAATTCATATTTTCTTCATAACATAAGGATGGTACACACCTCACAAGCTAAAAGCAGAGCCCTGGTGGGAAAATCTCTCAATGTTTGCCACAGGAATATATTCAATGAAGGACAGTGAGAATAAATACATAGAACATAGCCTCAGAATATTTTCTAGAAACCAGATAATAAAACAAATTTATGAATGCTTTAGTTAGACAAAGGAAAGTACCAGCATATGCAAATGTTATAAAGTTTATTTGGGAAAAAATAGAAATATTATGAAAAGATTCTCTCTCTCCAGTTATATAACTGGAGAGAGAGAGAGAGAGAACTAGTATACATATGTGTATATATATATATATATATATATATATATACTATATCCTTGGTCTTAATGAGGATCAGTTCAAGAAAGTCACATGAGATTTTAAAAGTGTGGTAATATTCCAATTTTGGGTAGAGGGTGGTAACATAGAATCTAAGAACATTATTGGTAGGAATAGGTGTAAAAAATTTCATTTATTCATTCAATTATGCCTACTCTGTTCTAATAGTTATGCTAAAATCTAGGGATACAAAAGTAAATAAAATCTTTGGGCAAACTTTATTGAGAACTTTATTGAGAACAGTTAGGAAATATCTTCTACGATCAGAAATAAACATATTCTTCAACATAGCAATTCTATTAATAGAATTTAACTCAATTGTCTCAAGATAATTAGAGAAAGATGTCCAGTATAGCATTATTTATAACATAAAAAATAAAATAAAATTAGTTTCATGCTTATCCACAGTAGTGGATTCTTTAACTACCTTAATGTTACAACTATGAAGACAGAATATTCTATGCAGAGTCACAAGAATTAGGTAGGTTTTATTACGGAAACAAAATAATGTTATCCTATAATTCAAATATTTGTGTGTCTGTGTCTGCCACATGTATATTATATCCTTTTATCCAAAAATTTATATAAGAAACTGTTAATAATTCAGGATGTTAGATACATAGGTCCAAGTAGGGAGACTCTTATTTATCACAGCCTTACTGCCATGTGTTAAAAACTACACTCCTGCATAAGAATGATTTTTAAAAAATAAATGAACATCAATGGGGTGCCTGGGTGGCTCAGACGGTTAAGCCTCTGCCTTTGGCTCCAGTCATGATCTCAGGGTCCTGGAATTGAGCCCCACATCAGGCTCTCTGCTCAGCAGAGACTCTGTTTCCCCCTCTCTCTCTGCCTACTTGTGATCCTTCTCTCTGTGTCAAATAAATAATAAAATCTTAAGAAAAATAAAAAAAGAAGAAAGTCATGAGGCAGCCCAGGGAGGGCGGTAGGAAGTAGAATGGAGGTCAGAGGTCTCAGGGGCCCAGTGTTCAGGGTTCTAAGGCCTGGTGAGGAGTGCAGACTTTAATTGCAGCCCAGGGGGAGCTTCTGGAGGCATCTAGTGGTAACCAGGAAGTTTTAAGGAGGAAGAACTGATTAACAGCACTGTTTATGAGAGACAGTCATAAGGAAACTTTAAAAAAATTAATGAACACAAAAAAGACAAAAGATTAATGTTTTAGGACTTAAAACCTTGCGCATGTTTTACCATATGTGCTACTTATTAGAATAGGAGCCAAGTGATCAGTTTCTTCTAGAATCTGGATGATATAAAACATGAGAACAAACCATATGCTTGTGACTCTCTTTGACTTCATGTGTCCTGTTGAAATGGTCAAATCCACATAAGCAAGAAACCTTCCTACCAATGCTAGAAACAAACAAGCCCTTCAGTCATTTAACAGGAAATAGCAGAAATCAGGATGGAGAAAGAATTGGAGGCTTACTTACCTAACAGCCACCATACCCCAAACTTATGTGAGAACCATTTGCAGGTTTCTTTCCATCTCTGTCTCCATACACATAATTCACCTATGCCCCCTTGCACTAACATTTTCTGAGTTAAATGTGTCTGTCAGAAAGAATTCAAAATTTTTTGACTTCATGAGATTTTTTATTTTGACCTCAATACAGAAATTTAGATTCAAGTACATAGTTAAACCACATCAGAATAAACATAGGGGTTATGTCTTTCAAATAAATAAAGGAATGAAGGGAGACATGATTGATAATGCTGAAAGGGAAAAATTGCAAGAAAATGTAATAAGCAGAGAATAGAAAAATATAGAAAAAATAACACTAACATGTTTTTCATTTCATAAGATATATTTATCTATATATGCATGATCTTGTAAAAAATCTTGCTCAATCTTGTTTATGAATGTAGATGTAAATTCTGAAATAAAATATCACCAAATCGAATACAGTATGTCATGATCAATTACAGTGATATGGAAATGAAATTTCCTTTTAAAAAACATGAAATTTATTAATGTAACCCATAATGTTAATATATTAAAAAAATAAACCGGATCAGTGTTTCTCAACAGGGACACAAATTGTAGTTGAACTGGTTGTTGCTATGCACTACAGAACCTTTCACATTTCAGGTTTCTCCCCAGTAAGTGCCAGTACCATTTTATAGTTATAGGAACAGCCAAAAATGCTGACTATCCCCTTTCACACCATGGTAAAATGTGTCTAGGACAACTCTACTGTCTCCAGTTGAGTATTGTCTAGATAGAAGCTAAGAAACTTCCATAAGATCTAAAATTCATTCAACTTTTTTTTTCTTTTTCTTGTTGAAGTCTTAATAAAGCAGGAATAGTTAAGCTTGGAAAACCACAGCTATCCTTCTTAAAGGTGAAATGGTAAAACCCATTGCATTGAAGTCAGAAGCAAAAAAAAGTTGATATCACCATCATTACTCATTGTTGTCTACAAGAGCATAAATGAAAGGGGGAAAAAAAGAGAAATAATTCTTAATGGTCATAGATGTAATTCTGTCCCTGACAAATGAAAGAGACATAGAAATATTAAAGATAAATAAATAATCACACAAGTGTTTAAATGTGCACCTGTGATCTAAGGAGACAAGGTAGTTAAATAGAGCCTAGTAAACAGATCATGGTTGTGTGGGGATCAGCAGTAAATAATTTCAAATGCAGTGAAAAGGAAAGTGCCAATTGCAGTAACAGGATCCATTGAATATGGGAAACAAACAATGTTGAGACCTGCATGAAGAAAATATTAAATTTAACTCATGGACATAAAGAAAATTATGGGGGGAAAAAAGGAGAAACATAAGATGTTATTGAATTATCTACCAAATTATTCAAAAAATGTAAGCAGAACTCCTGCAGATGGAAATATATAATATGCAATAAAATGGCTATTTGAATTCAGTCATGATGGGGCATAGAATTAAATAAAGGGTTTTACGGCCAATTCTCAGGAATTTTGATGTTGTGTGATATTTTGACAAAAATCACTCCAAGATTCACCAGGAAGGACAAATTCTGTAAAGTTGACACAATAATTTTAAAAGAAAAACAATAGGCCCATTTCCCTAGGCAATTCTGTAATGTTATAGAGATGTATTAATTATATCAGTGTGATACTGATACAAAGAAAGGACAGATTATAAAACTAAGAATTAGATTCAACTAAAAATAATTTAGAATGTGATAAAGATACAATTTTAAGTAAGTAGAAAAGGATATATTATTTAAAAATATTTAGGTCATAGATGGAACTGGAGGGGATTATACTAAATGAAATATGTCAAGCAGAGAAATACAATATCATATGGTTTCACTCATATGTGGAACATAAGGAATGATGCAGAGAACCATGGGCAAAGGGAGGAAAACTCAATGGGAAGAAGTTAGAGAGACTCTGGACTCTGGAAAACAAACTGAGGGTTACAGAAGGGAGGGGGTGGAGGGATGTGGTAACTGTGTAATGGGTATTGAGGAGGACACATGTTGTGATGAGGACTGAGTGTTACATGCAACTAATTGAATCACAGAACACTATATCAAAAACTAATGATGTACTATATATTGGCTAACTGAGCATAATAAAAGCTGTTTTGGTGTACATTTTGATAACAAATAAGAGTTCTATAGCTATTTTATAATTTTCAACAAAATAAACTGTAGAGGAATACATATTTAAAACCATTATATCATGTTCCACATCTACTAGGGTAAAATTTAGAGTGGAAAAACATGAACATGCACACACACACAAGTTCATAGTATCAGAGAACTTTCCCTTAAGATGACAGTAAAGTAAAAAAGCACAAAGGGGGAAGAAAAAAACAGACTGATAGCTATAGCTTTCTATAAAGGTGATATTTCTTAATAGGAAGCATAGACAACAAAATAAAGACCAAAATGTGAACTATAATAGATAATTGATTCACATAATTTTAATAAATCAATAAGAAAATAAACTAATAGTTGTAAAAGTTGTCTGAGAGTATTAACAGACTAATCACAAAAATGAAATATAAAAGACATAAGTGAAAAGACATTCATTTTCACAAGCAAAGAAATGCAAATTCCATGGTCTTCTTTTGCAATAAGAGTAGGTAGATAGATAGATAATTTGTATTAACTGGTATTTATGAAAATAATGGAAAAAGCTTTCATGTGCTTCTCTTTTTATGAAAGATTAAAGTGTATGCCTCTGTACAGAAATTTTTGTCTCTGGTAGACTGTTCTAAGGAAACACTAGGAGGAAAAGAGAAATACACACACACACACATACACACACACACACACACACAGAGTTGTTTATGGAAACACTTAAAAAAGAGGGAGCAAATTCTTTCCCTCCCTGTGTGTATACACACACACACACACACCACATGTGCACACACACACTATTGTCTAATCAATTAATATATATACAAAAATGCTATGCCATTATTAAAATGATAATTGGATATTTTTATTTATTGATAATACAAAATGCCCATGACATATTGTTATAAGCAAAAGATACTTTCAAAACACTGCAAATATAATTAATCCAATCTTCATAAAAAGGGATGTATAGAAACAATTTTAAAGATAAAACATATACCCCATATTAATGTTTAGTATCTCTGGATTTTGATATTATGAGTGTTTTTCACTTCCTTTTTAATACTATTCTATAGTGTAAGCTTTCAGATGAAAATGCTTTACTTTTATCATTATTAAACAGTAAATTATTGATAATTATGATTGTTTTTCTCATTAGGAAACACAATAAAGCAATTTCCCTAAGCCTCTACAAATGTGTACTGTGCTCATCTAGAAGATTTTTTATGCTTTTTCTATTCATATTATGAGTCATATTTTCCTTTTTTGTTCAAGCTGACAAGAAACTCAGAAACAATTGTCTTTTTTTTTTTTCTTTAAAGATTTTATTTATTTATTTGAGAGAGAGGCAGAGCGTGAGCGAGGAGAAGTTCAGAGGGAGAAGCAGACTCTCCGTGGAGCTGGGAGCCTGATGCGGGACTGGATTCCCAGTCTCCGGGATCATGACCTGAGCCGAAGGCAGTCGTCCAACCAACCGAGCCACCCAGGCGTCCCACAATTGTCATTTTTAAATAAAAAAAAATTTTAGTCTTCATGTTTTGTTTCCTCTTTTGTTAAAATTTTGATATCTTTAAATTTTTATATCTTTTTGACTTTTAACATTAATTTAATCACCTTGTTTAATATATATTTTATTATAGTTCTTTTATTATAAGTCAAATTCTTTTGGGAAGGCATCAGAATATTAGGGTATAGATAAGCTGGGAAATAGGAAATGGTATACACTTTATATTATTCCACACACATCATCTCATCTCATGATTGAATTTCACCTTCTTTGTACTCCTCCCAAATAAATAAATAAATAGATAGATAGATAAATAAATGAAAATAAAGGGAAATAGAGTCATGTTAGCCAGAAAACTAAGAGAGAAAAATTCATTGTTTGGTCACAAACAAGTTTGAGTTTACCAGCCATGCATTAGTGTTTCAGAAATGTAGTTCCCAAAAAGTGAAATGGTATGAGAAGAATAAGGAATAACATATACTATGAGAGGGAAGGTAGTTTTTTAGAGTTCTGTAAAGGTGGTATTCTCTCTATCCAAGTGTTCTTCCCTATCCTTTCTGATGATGGATATTGCCTACATCATACTTATTTTATATGTCTTATGACAATTTATAATGCTTAAAATGTTTTCACCTTTTTTTAAATTAATATACTCAAAATCCCTATGAGGTAGTCACTGTTCTAACCATTCTATGCATTAGGGAAGAGAGACTCAGGCAGGTCATGTAACTTGCGTAAGGTCAAACAACTGGTAAAATTGGCATAACTTGGTTTTGATTTCAGTTTTTTGAACATTTTTAACTGCAGCCCACTTGCCATCTCTCACGACTCATCAGCTCATTGTCAGTGAGCAGGGTTTATGAGTTTTAAAAAGTTCCTAACATGGCATGGTTCTAACTACATTTCCAAGTCCTAAAGGATCATGAGGCACATGTTGTTAGCTCATATTTACAGTCTAAGCTGACACAATTTCAAATGACTCAATGCAGGATTATTCTCAAAGAAGTCTTTTAGTCTGCCTCCTAATTTTTTCCCTCTGTCAGACCTTTATTTGTACTTACTCTTTGTGATTTCTTAAGATCAGTACATTCCTCACCAAATTTCTTTGTGACATTTGTCATATATTAAGGGTCATTTAGGAAATCTACTTATTTTAAGTGAAATATGCTGAATGAAAAATTTTCTACAACAAATTTATATAAATGGTATAAAGGCTTTGAGGACACAGATACCTCGGTTAATATTCTATTTTAAACAATTAGTATTTCCATTTATGTAGATAAATATCATATCTCAGTTTCCTTATCTATGAAATGGAGAATATTTCCATTCACACAGCTGTCATCTGGATCTAAGGAGACAATGTATATAATGCCTTTAATCTAGTATCTGGTGCACAGTTGGTACAAAACAGATGCTAATTTTTAAAAATCCAGGTAAGTTTGATAAGCAAATTTGATAGAAATGTTTTATCTGCATCAAGTCATCCCTCCTCTACTTATTTGTGCTAGAGTTTGACCCCGCTATGGAATAATATGATGAGAGAGTTGAAGATTCTACAGGTCAGGATACCAGGTAGAAAGAGATGGCCCACCTAAAAGGGACATTCAATGGTTTAATAAGGGGACTATTTACAAAGACGTGCACAGAAGTAAGAAAACCCAGAAGAGGAAGTGAAGCGTCTCTCCACTGCATAAAGTCATTGCTACCGCTGTCTGAGGGAACAAGAAAGCACATCGTTACCACTAAGAACTGCTGCTAAAAGAACTGCTGCTAAAATAGAGTTTTCCCAGCAGGAGTTGTGACAGTGATTCAGTCACATTGACATGTGACTGAAAACCTATGCCCAGAGGGAGGAAGATAAGGATGATCTCTCCATTTTGTCCTATGATCTGGATGAAACAAACTGGAACTGAGATGGCAAGGCAGATAGGATGCATAGGTCCTTATAGGACAACTTTCTGGACACCAAACAAGGGGGAAAAAATGAATCTTAGGAGTGAAATGGATAATACCATCAAGGCCTAAAAAATACTTAAGTAAAAACAAGGCATAGATTAGAGTTTGAAAGGAGGAAGAAACATTGCTTACATGCCTAGGAAATCTTTTGGAGTAGAAAAGGTAAAGAATCATAAGAGGAATATAAAAAATGGAACAATACATTATGGAGAAAAAAGCATCTTAATGGTGAGTTGCAACAGTGAGGAGAATGAAGACACAGAGAAAGTGAAAAGAGAATTAGAAATTTTCAGAGAAGGGCTGCAGAACAGAGAAACAAAAGAAAAAGATGATAGGGCCTCTAATAGCACTGAAAAAAGGATAGATTTGGGATGAATTACTGTACTGGGAAAACCCAGGTTAGAATCACAACCAACTTAATTTTTGGTCCATATTCCTCTAGTGTATTCCCTGTCAACACCCTTGTATCCAATTCACCTTCTTCAGGTTTGAGCCAATGACTTTTATCCCAGTGTATTCTGTTCTGATCACTGTTCCAAATTTCACTGCTGAAACACTATACTTTGTTTAACTTTTGTCATTATATAACTACCTATATAATTTATTTCTTCATAGATATTGCTCACAGTCTATTGAGCCAAGTAAAGGTAAGCTCTGAAGAGCCAAAATTTTTGTTGTTTTATTCATGGATGTATCTTAAAGGTCTGTTACAGTGCCAGGTACATAATACATGCTTAACAAAAATTTTTAAATGGATGAATAGACACATGAATGACTTATAGAGACTACCCTTATAGCTGCACAATGTAAGTTGTGTTTCTCCAAATGTTCCCATTTTGGAAATCGATTGGCTTATTTTCCTTCTGATGGAGTGTCCATAAGAAAGACTATTCCCCACTTTCTTGGATAGGATTTTTTTATTGTGAACCATGTGGCCAGCTATAACTGATGCTGGTTAGATACTTAAAACTTTGGGTAAGTCATGTAGAATCTCTACGCATCTGGAAAAATATAATAATTCTTTATTTTGGGGATTAAGAAGGACACCAGAAACAGTATGAAATAGGTTGTTATTATTTCTTATTTGCCTTTCATTTACTTTCATGCTCTTACTTCAAATGTATCACAGCTTGAAAAAATTATGAAATCCTTTTTGCCTTAAATGAAACAAATTTTGGAAACATCTCTGAAGGCAACCTCTACCCAAGAAATTTTCCTCTCAACTTTGCAACTTTGATATATGAAAACTTTGGCAAAGCATCAGACATGAAGCCATGGGTTTAGATACTTATCCAAAATTACCTCCTGAACATTCTGAAATTTTCTAATTGCTAATTGCCAGTCCAGAGTGTATCTTGTATATTTGTAAGACTTAATTCCTGCCTGGCTCCCACAAATGTCAGTAGACTTTTAATTTCAACCCAGAAAGGCAAAACAGTCTCATTTTTGATCTGAGATCAGTCTTTAACAGTTGCCACTTTGTTACTTATTTTCAAAATGTATTTTAGATGCAAGAAAGTTTGGTCAAGTGGTGTAGCACCCTCTCGTTCATTCATTCTCTAGCAGATGCCAACTTTTGGAATACATTTTGGCTTTATCATCATCTTTGTGTAGACCAAACAAATGAAAAAAGTGGAGTCTTCAAATTGTGAAGTCTTAGGGCAAAATAAATTTAAGTCTTTGTGTCCAAGGAAAAAGATTAACAACTATATTATTCATTACCCAATGAAAAAAGCAGCACTGACTTTAATCATTCAAGAGATGGTGAACTTATCAAATGGCAAGAAGTAGTCTCTGGTTTCTATTCTGGATATACAATTCAAAAATAACACAATAAAAAATAAAAATAAATACAAAGATACATAAAGGTATCTTTTTCAAAATTTTTAAAGGAGAAAACAAAGATTTAAAATCTTAGTTAAGGACTAAGTAAGATTCATGAATATTTAGTTAGTAAATTCCAGACATAATATCTGAAGTCATCATGTCTAATTCAAAACATCTACTCTGAAGTATTTCTTCATCTAATGAACTATCCAAACGAAACATAAAACCTTGTGACTCTTATAGAACATCACTCTCTTGGTTAGCTGTGATATTATAAAGGAGAGTGTTACAAATGCAGTGAAGATCTCCAATCAGTTAGCTTTGAGGAAAGAATATCTGCGGTAGGACTGACCTGATCAAATTAACCCTAAAATGAAGGGTCTAGAAGCCTAAAAGGCTCTCCAGCTGTTCTAGAAAAAGCTAATTCCCATGATTTCTATAATTACAAGAGAATTAATTGGACAATAACCACATGTCTTAGAAGAAAGAACCTAAAGTTCAGATGAGACCATAGTCCTGGCTACCATGTTCATCTCAATCTTCATGAAACCCTGTGTAGAGGACTCAGCTAAACTGTGATATATCCCTAACCTATGGAAACTGGGAGATAAATGAATATGTATAAGATAAATTAAAAATACTATTATTGGATACATCACACAGATGCAAAGCTTTATGTATATCAGACCTAGAGTGTTTTAAACATGTTCTTTCCACCCTTTGAGCTCTTCTCACTACAGAAAAGAGAGACTTAATTTATTTCTTTACTTTTTCTTCCTGGTTATTTGCTTATAATTCAATATATCTTGAATATGATGAAATATAAAGAACAATATTTTCTTCTAATATCTTTTTAAATTTCTTTTCAGCGCAACAGAATTCATTGTTTTTGCACCACACCCAGTGCTCCATGCAATGCATGCCCTCCATAATACCCACCACCTGGCTCCCCCAACCTCCCACTCCCCACCCCTTCAAAACCTTAAGGTTGTTTTTCAGAGTCCATAGTCTCTCATGGTTCATCTCCCCCTCCAATTTCCCTCAACTCCCCTCTCCTCTCCATCTCCCCATGTCTTCCATGTTATTTGTTATGCTCCGCAAATAAGTGAAACCATATGATAATTGATTCTCTCTGCTTGACTTATTTCACTCAGCATAATCTCTTCCAGTCCCATCCATGTTGCTACAAAAGTTGGGTATTCATCCTTTCTGATGGAGGGATAATACTCCATAGTGTATATGGACCACATCTTCCTTATCCATTCGTCCGTTGAAGGGCATCTTGGTTCTTTCCACAGTTTGGCGACCGTGGCCATTGCTGCTATAAACACTGGGGTTCAGATGGCCCTTCTTTTCACTACATCTGTATCTTCGGGGTAAATACCCAGTAGTGCAATTACAGGGTCATAGGGAAGCTCTATTTTTAATTTCTTAAGGAATCTCCACACTGTTCTCCAAAGTGGCTGCACCAACTTGCATTCCCACCAACAGTGTAAGAGGGTTCCCCTTTCTCCACATCCTCTCCAACACATGTTGTTTTCTGTCTTGCTAATTTTGACCATTCTAACTGGTGTAAGGTGGTATCTCTTAAAGCTCAGGATTAAAAGGCTTTTTTCCACTTCAGAGTTGCCCCATTGTTATTTTGCTTTGCTTACTCTAGTTTCATGCCCTCATTTAAAACAAGCCTCCACAGGGGCACCTGGGTGGCTCAGTGGGTTAAAGCCTCGGCCTTCCGCTCTGGTCATGATCCCAGGGTCATGGGATCAAGCCCCACACCAGGCTCTCTGCTCAGCAGGGAGCCTGCTTCCTCCTCTCTCTCTCTCTGCCTGCCTCTCTGCCTACTTATGATCTCTGTCTGTCAAATAAATAACTAAAATCTTAAAAAAAAAAAAACAAAAAAAAAAAACAAGCCTTCACAAATGCCATAGTATAATGATGAATATTGCTTTAGGAGGCCCTAAACTTATAGCTAGGATACCAATGCAGTACTTCCCTTTTTATAAGGTAACTGTGTCTATTAATAACTTCAAAAAATCACAGAAGTCAAACTAGAATCAATTAAAGCAAGTAATACACTCAAAGCACCTAGGGAGAATGACCTCAATTCCAAGAACTGTAAACTTGAGAATAAAACAATGTGGTGTGAGCTCATTTTCAAATTATCCTGGGTGAGTGCTCAAATGCCCAGTAAGTTTTATACTTACTAACTAAATTATAATTTGTCTTAGATTGGGATTTAATGTTCCCCTTCCCCATTGATTTCTGTTGTTTTCCTAGATTCAAATGGTTAAAGAGGACATTTGATAATAAGGACATACATCAGAAAGGAGAGAAGTTACTGTTTCAGCACAATTATGCTCTGAGGACACCAATACTGACAGTGTAAAAACACCAATTTACTGGCACCTACATCAAAAATAACATATAAGTGTTTATATTTTAGTGATATTCTGATTGCAGTGTAAGGATTATATAGAAGTGGACAGGCCTAGAAAGAGACCAGTTAAGGAAATTTTTCAATGGTCCTTAATAAATTTCATGGTGAATTAAACAGAATTAAACCAACAGCATTAGGGGTAGGAAAAGACATATGATTCAGAGGGCACCAGACAGGTCAGACTGACAGGGCTTGGGACTGATTAATGAAGAATGAGAGAGAGGAAGAGTCGGGCACACGTTTCTCTTTCTAAAAGAAAAAGAAAAAAAAGGACAAAAAAGACAAAAAAACTCAGAAGGCAGTCCAGTTAGTGATGTGGAAAGGAGATGACCATGATTTCTTTATTTAAAAAAAAAAAAAATGTGATTGCCTGTGGAACTCCCTAGATTTGTTTTCTAGATAATTGAAGAAATGCATCTAGGGGCACCTGGGTGGCTCAGTGGGTTAAAGCCTCTGCCTTCGGCTCAGGTCATGATCCCAGAGTCCTAGGATCGAGCCCAGTGTCGGGCTCTCTGCTCAGCAGGGAGCCTGCTTCCCTCTCTCTCTCTCTGTCCGCCTCTCTGCCTACTTGTGATCTCTGTCTGTCAAATAAATAAAATCTTAAAAGAAAAAGAGAGAGATGCATCTAAAACTCAGGAGGGATATCTGAGTTGAGGAATATTTGAAAATCATCAGGATTTGGACAAGAATTGAAATTAAAGAAGTTGATTGGATTTTCCAGGGAAAATGGGTTATATGAGAAAGGAATGCTGGGACCAGAATCCAACATCTGATGGAAGGGCAGAGGAAGAGGAGCCTGCCAAGGACCCAAAAAACGGGAAAATAGTGCAGTGTCATATGACAGACGTCAAGAGAAGGAAGTTTTCCAGGGAAAAAGGAAAGGTTGAAAGTTTCAAATACAGCTGAAGGACTTAGCAAGGGCATAAATGTTGTTGCATTTGGCACTGGGCTTATTTTCAGGTTTTGTTGTTATAAATGTTGTTATAATATGTGTGTACATTATCTCCTATCAGTACCTTTCTGACTTGTGTGACAGAGCTGTCTAGCTTCTGACTGAATTGGTCTTCTCTACCTTATGGACATAGCTACAAAATGCATTCAAGATGAAAATAAAGCCAAGTCTCAGATGAAATTAGCAAGGCCCAGTTATATGTGAGTTAGGGCTCTAAGAACCCATCTGCCATCACTAGTTTCAATAGACTTTCACAGATGTTTGAAAGAAGGGTGAGGTTTATTATGTGACACTCATTTTTTGCATAGGCTTCTATAATAAAATACCACAGACTGAGTGGCTTAAACCATAGACATTTATTTCTCACAGTTCTAGAGGATAAGAAACCCAAAATCAGAGTGCTAGCAGATTTGATGTCTGGTGAGGGCCCCCTTCTGGGTTTGTAGCCAGTTGCCTTCTCACTTTGTGCTCACATGGACAATTCTCAGTGTTCTTGGAGAGAGGAAGAGGGAACAAGCTCTCTTCTCCCTCTCTCTCTCTCTCTCTCTCCCTCATTTTGGTCCTTTTTTTTAAGTTGAAGTGTAGTTGACATACAATATTACATTAGTTTCAGGTATGGGACGCAGTAATTCCACAAGTCTATACATTATGCTTGGTTGCAGAGTGTTAGCAATTCCTTTGAGGGGGGATTTCAAAAGAAGAAAGTGTTGTTTAGTTTAAAAGACAAATAGTTCTCTGTGGCTGATTATTTCCTGGATGGAATAAAGATCTATGTGCTGGTTTTCTGCAGGCAAAGTATCATGATGGTCCTCAAGGAGGGGGGTTACCTTGTAGGATAGGCAAGTTCTTAGTTCTAACCAATAACAGAACATAAACTAAAAAAATACTGTTTAAAGCTTGGCTCATGAAATCTCCCAGGCATGTTCCTCCATGTTCTTTTGTTTGTCTTTGCTTATGCTCCATTTCCTTGAAATCACAGTGCAAGATAGGTCCAGTTGGGTCTCTGAATCGACACTTGGAAGAAAGCCCAATTAGAAATATCATTTTGAGATTTCCATTAAAGAGATACAAGTTACTGTTCTGTTTGTGTTTCAGGACTGGAGGTTTATCTATTTTCATCGGGTAAATTTTAGTTAAATATTTTATAGTGTTTTCCTTTGTCTTTAGTTTTTCTTTACTTTTAAAATTTCTACAGTACACATGTATTTTATAATGAGGAAAAATAGTTTATAAAATCTGAAAACTGTTCACATGGAGACATTTAATGTTATTAACTTTTAATTTCTCCATCTTTCATCTCTTAAAATGAGGACATCTTATGTGATGTCTTTTATTTTTCTCTCTAGAATAGTGCATGAATTATAAGACCAGTTACCAGAATCAAGGTGCAGTGTGAGTAATGGCTGGTAAATCCATCTATGAATGAGCTGAAACTTATTTGATTTTTCAAGATGACTGTAGAGGTTTAATGAAAAGATGTGAAAGAGATTGTGTCAAATGGAAAATGCTGTACAAGGAGTTGTTGTGTTGACTGACGATATTACATTTCCCTTTCTCAGTGACTAATCAGTCCCTCTGCCTTGGGTAGAGTTAGCTTGAAAAAAAATCAGTGTAAGGGGTTAATTGCTGCCTTTGTTCTGCATGCCAAACTTCCATTTTCACTTTTCCTAAGTTTTGGGAGCAGCAAGCCATTTGATTTTTATTGCAATAAATTGCAGATTATTAGGTAACAGTATCTCTCATATTTTTCCTTGCATCTTTTAAAACATCTGGCATATTTCCATAAATACATGAGTCTCTTAATAAACCTTGTCCAAATAATTTGAATTGAAACATATCTATGACTCAGGGACAGTTTTCAGTTGCTAAAGATTTACATAAATCATCCAGAACTAAATTATCAATCTTCCTGTTCTAAGATTAAATTCTGGAAATCCCATTTATCTCTCCAAACATTCCAGTAGGCATTATACTGGTCATGAGAATTTATCATAACAATAAATTGTACAGGTCATACAATGTTAGTGATCATAAAGAGAACATCTACTACTTATTAATTAAATAAAGTTTATAGGATACATCAAAAACACTATTATGGTAACTGGGATTATAGCAATGAACAAAAATGACTAAAATGTGACCCCTACCCCACTTAACATGAAATATGTGGGAGCAATATTTGCTGCCTGAATGATACCAGCAAACCTTTTCATACTGTGAAGAAGGTATCAACCTCTGGGTAGGACATGTAAATATACCAAGGCTTAGAAAAGTGACATAACTTTCTCAGTGCCACCAACTAAAGGACAGAGTAGTGAGTCCATCCCAGGCATACCCTAGTTTCAGAGTCAGAGCTCTCTGTAATATGTCTGTCTACACACAAAGCTGACTGAAAGTTATAAAGAAAATTCAAACAAAAGATAAAGTATTATGTTCCAGATTAGTTGGCAATATTCACTGGTGATGAATGCTCTCATCACATGGAAGCTACTGTTTCCTGGTTTCATTGATGTATAGATCTATACCCCTGGCTACAGTTACCATCTCCATTCATTTCTTGGGATTCTTCCTAAGACATTCTTGCTTTTTCATTCTATACACCTTCTTCCCGATGGGGGTCATCTCCCTATACGGCATCAATCACTATGTGTAGTATCCATGTTCCTGAAATTTAGAAACATGTTTTGAAAAAAACAAACAAAGAACACAACAACACTACTGGACATCACTATCCATATCTTCCTGAGAAACATCTAATATATTTCATTAAAAAAGACTTGGCCTCCCCAAAAAAAGACTTGCCACAACTCACTAGTCTCATTCCCCTGCCACTTAAGAAACATGACCTTTTCTACATTCTCTAAGAGAATGCCATCATTATCCATCCAGTTATTGAAGGCAAAAACAAATTATAATGTGGCAATAATTTTCCTTTCCACTAGCCATTTCATTTCTAAGTCATATCACTATTATTACGTAAACATTTCTCAAACATACTCACTCTCTCCAACCCACTCTTACCTCATACTTATTGTCCCGTGGACTATAGAGCTATAGGCAAAGACTTGCTCTAAACTTTCAGTGACTCTAACCTTCATTTAAAGGGAGTTGATTTCACTGTGTTTTCCCTGGATGTCTGCAATGGTCAGACAATATCTGAATCTGGTCTGTGACTGTGTTTGCAGTCAGATTTGATGAGGTTCTCACATGTGGCAAAGGGGGCTGACAGACTGAGGCCAACTGGAACTGATAAATAGCTCAATAATTCTGGTACCAGGAGGTTCTTAATGAGGTGTGTCAGGGTGGGGAGATGTTCAGTCACCAAAAACATCTTAATTAATGATCGCAAAGTGGAAGCAAACAATACATCTAGCAATTTGTTGAAGATAATAAATTGAGGAATATTGGACATGCTATTACGAGCCTAACATTTAAATGGGATTTATATGATTAGGTAAAAATTTAAAAAGTAAAATAAATAAATAAATAAATAAAATTAAAAAGTAATTCAACTTTCATATTTGCAATGAAATACACTTCTGAGAGTCTGTCTGTATTATAACATTATGTAATGCAGATTCCCAATGTAATGCATTTGGAAGAACAAGTATGAATTCTTTAATTTTGTCTGATTTTTTTCAACTAATCATCACATTATTTATTTATTTAGCCAGAACAAATAGAGATGAAAATAACAGTGTCCCAGGTAGTTAAATTAAAGTCATAGCTATTTAGTGACAGAGTTTGGTACTAAAATATTGGCTGCTTAATTAAAGATTAGCATTATTACACATCATTACAAATCCAGAGGGAACAGCTTAGAAAAAAAATCAGAAGCCCAATATTGACAACAATTTTCACCTTGATTGATTGACTTTTTTTTGATTGACTTTTGCATAGAGTATGAGTACTGTATGTTTAGTGTTTCAGATGACCTCTTTTTTCCTGGACAGCTCGGGTACAATGAGTTTTTGGGTGATCATAAGAGAACCACATGAATTCAACTGTAGGAATAATGACCTCACCAAAAATGCCCACATCCAAATCCCCAGAAGCTGTGAATATGTTCAGTTATATAGCAATAGGGACTTCACAGATGGGATTAAGGTTATAGACTTTAAGATGAGAAGGTTATTCTGGATTATTCAGGTGGATCCAGCAGAATCATCTGGGCACTTAAAGGCAGGGAACTTTTTCAGCCTGCAGTTAGACAAGAGCAGACAAGAAGAATGGGGACATATGTCCCCAACATGGCTAGGGGCTACAAGCCAAGGAATGTGGGTAGCCTCTAGAAGTTGGTTATGATACCCAGGTGACAGCAGACTCATAAAAAGAAAACTAAATAGTGTCAGCAACCTGATTGAACCTGGAAGTAGGTTCTCTCCCAGAGTCTCTAGCAAAGAACACAGACCCGCCCTGCAGCTTTTTATTTTTTTAAATATATACTTATATATATATAATATATATATTATATATATATTTATAAATAAATATTTATATTTATTTTTATATTTTACTTCAGGAGATTCTCCATGGAAGAGGCAGCCCAAGCCAGGCTGTATGTGGATTTGGAACATACACAACCTCAAGATCATAAATGGGTGCATTTTTAGTCACTAAGTTCATCCTAAGTTGTTATAACAATATTAAGTGACTATAACATGGAACCAAAGCAATAAGACAATAAATGAAAATTTGTACATAGAAGAATTGCTACTTAGTCACCCATATAGGGGTTAGAAACCTGCAGACGCTTGAAAGAATGTGGACCATTGATTGTTTCACTTAAGCTACGTAGTGCTCTAAGTTATTCATGTTTAAACTTTTTGTACATTCATTTATAAGTTTCAGATTTACACTTTTTTAAATTGTCATTTTTTTTAAAGATTTTTATTTATTTATTTGACAGACAGAGATCACAAGGAGGCAGAGAGGCAGGCAGAGAGAGAGAGGAGGAAGCAGGCTCCCTGCTGAGCAGAGAGCCCGATGCGGGCCTCCATCCCAGGACCCTGAGATCATGACCTGAAGTGAAGGCAGAAGCTTTAACCCACTGAGCCACCAAGATGCCCCTAAATTGTCATTTTAATAACAAAAATATTATGCTTGGAAAAGATCTGTCAAATTTGAGATCAAAGATTTTCTGTTACCTACAGTCTGAATTTATAGATTAAGTCATGGTAATTTATTCCAGGTACTTTTCTAAATACTTTTATTTCTAGCTTCTTTTATTTATTCATTTGATAGATAATATAGTATCATAGTAAATATTCAGAAAAAATATGAAAAAAAATCACTGTTGAACATGGGGAATCACATGTTTATATTCATGTGTGTTCACCTAAAGATTTTAGACAGATAGAATTAAACACTAATGATATGTTTAACTTCTTTTTTACTCAGTTTTAAACATCCTATTCTTATCATTTGTACTTTGCCTTTTAATTAAAATACATATTTTGGAGAATTTTCCCATCATCATGTATAACTTGTAATTCAAGCAATATGATTGACTAACTACTACCTTCAGAACAATTTCTGTGCACAGAGAAAATTATAAATGTATATAAAGCATTTGTCTTTTAAAAATGGTCTTTTTCATCAACAAGTATTTAGTCTAGTAAGAAATATATGAGTATGAAGGGAGGTACCTCTTAAAATGATTCTTATAGACCCCACAAGGTGACTGTACACACTTAGATAGTGTAGGAGATCTTAAAGCAGAATGGTCACTTCCAAAGAGAAAGTTTTCATATGAGTTCAACAAGTAATTTATGGTAGTAAAGAAAACAGAAGTCTTCTAAAGATCCTTGATATATCAGAGAAGATGACTTTTGAGTAGAGACCTAAGCTATATCAAATCCCATGGAAGAGCATTCCAGGCAGATTGTGTTGAATGTGGCAATATGGAATAGAAAGGCCAATGTGGCTGAAATACAAGGAGCGGGAAGAAGAAAGAAACAAGGTGAAGTGGAGAGCAGAAGAGGGGCCAGCTCCCGTGGATCATGTCTGCCAGGGTAAGGAATGTGCATTTAATAACACATGGGATGGAAATCCACTGGCATGCCTTAGAGTAAATAAGACACATATAATGAAGTTAGCACTGTGTTTGGCTCATGGCTAGTGTAAAAAAATGATGACTATTATTCCTTTATTTATCCTAGACAGTAGGGTTGGCCTGGGAGCCTTTCTTCTAGTGGATTATTTTCATGAGATCATGATAAATAAGGATGGGTAAGTAAGGATAGATTACAAATTGTTTTATGGCATATGATACGCAAACCAAGTTTAAAATCTGGTTAGTTTAGCTGTTGGTAGTACTAGAATATCACTTCTAACCTCAGCTGATGAGCTGTCTCAGTAAAATATATATCAGACATAAAGTGTGATGGTGCAAGAGTGTAGCATCTCACTGTGGCTCCATTATTCTCTCAGGACATGTATAGAAGAGATGTAAGTTAACTGTGAACCAGAAGTACCTCCATGTAAGTGGATGAGAAACGCGGGGTGGATTGTGAAGGTGAACTGTTAGACCTGGATCTGAACATAGAAAGAATTAGATCACACAGGGCCCTGCAGGCCATTGTAGAGTTTAGGACCTTTACTCTGAGTAAGAAGGGAATTCACTGAAGCCTTTGAATTGAGGAGTGAAATGGATTCACTTACATTTTTAAAAACTCACTCTGGTTTCTCTGTGGGGGGAAAGGTGAAAGGAGGCCAATTAAGAAGCTACTAAAATCATCCAAGAGAATGATGATGATAACACAGACCAGGGTGGTGGTTGTAGAGTGTTGCTAATTGATTTGACTCTGGAAATATGCCAGTTGAAAAGCTGATGAGATTTGCTAATAAATTAGTTGAGTACTGTGAAAGGAAACAAAGAGTCAAGGATATGGTGTATAAAAATCACACATTACTTCTGTGTCTTCCTCCCCAAGACCCATAATCACCCCTGTCTAATCAGGAGAAAAACGTCAGACAAATTCTAATTTAGAGACATCCTACAATATACTTAACCATGACTCTTCAAAACTGTCAGTTATCAAAAAAAAAAAAAGGCAAGTCTGAGAAACAGACATAGTCAAGAAGAGCAGGAGAAGGCAGGACAAGTAAATACACTGTAGTTTCCTGGGTGAGATCCTGCAACAGAAAAGGGACAGTACTTAAAAGCTGAGGAATGCTGAATAAAGAATGGACTTTAGTTAGTATAAGTCAGTATTGGTTCATTAATTGTTACAAATTGACCGTACTGATGTAACATGTTAAAGCTGGGTACAGGGCATATGGGAAAACCCTGTACTATTCTTCACAGTTTTTTGTTTTGTTCTGTTTTTATAAATGTAAAACACTCTAAAAAGTAAAATCTATTAAAATAAAAAGAAGTCAAAGATGACTTCAACTTTTATCCCCAAGCAACTGACTGAAGAATGCAGTTGCCATTCCAAAGGAAAAGATGTGAGGTTCCCTGAAGTAATAAACATGAATTGTTTCTCCCTTCTTCCTGGCTGGATCCTTAAAGCTTGCAAACACGGGATTTATTGTCATGTGAGTGACCTAGGCACCACCTGCTGAACTAAGGTGAGTGTAAATTTCCTGGGAAGCCTTCCTGGAAGAAGTGGGGCTCCAGAAAGTCTTTGAAGGTAGGATAAGATTTGCAAATGTCTTGAAGATAATTCCTACACTTCAAGGGTCTTTTCTTTTTTCTTTTTTTTAAATTTATTTATTTATCAGAGAGAGAGGGAGAGAGAGAGAGAGAGAGAGCACAGTCAGACAGAGCGGCAGGCAGAGGCAGAGGGAGAAGCAGAAGCAGGCTCCCCGCCGAGCAAGGAGCCCGATGCGGGACTCGATCCCAGGATGCTGGGATCATATCCTGAGCCAAAGGCAGCTGCCCAACCAACCGAGCCACCCAGGCATCCCCACTTCAAGGGTCTTAACTCCTTCTTTTGTAATGCCCACATTTCTATTCCACATACTTCCTTGCCTCTTTAATTGATATCTTTTGCCACTTAGTAGAGTTGTTTTGATGAACTTCTTGCCCTTATTCACATGAGTTTACTTTCATTTTTTCTCAAAGCATGTTTATTAAGTAGTGGATAGCCCTTTGGGGACACATTAATTTTCTTAGGAATCCATTCCCATGCTACCCTGGTGTCCTTTATCTCCTCGTTCTATTTGGCTGCAGTCAGCACTTTCTCCTGTCTCATGAAACATCTGATAAATTTCATTACCCTTATTGGTATTATTACAAATAGGAGAAGCGACTCCCCACCATCTGCAATAACAGTGTTTCCAGAGACACATTAGCTGTATTTAAAACAGCTCTTTCATGGGATTCTAAATTATTTCTTTGACTCAAAAGTAGACATGAATTTTGAGGTCACTCATCCCCATCCATGTTTTATTTAAGCAACACTGAACTAAATAAACTAAAAACTAGAGGTATGCGCACATGTAATATATATTCTTATAATTTCTTAGTCAGTTTCTCTCTTAGTATCCATATGGAATAAGTTGAAAGAAAGCAATTTGAAAACAAATATTTTATAATTGTAATTATGATTTAATTTTATGTGGGCTGATTCTTTCTTCTTTAAACTTCCATATTCTATCAATTGCTAATGATAGTGGAAAAAAAATCCATTCTCTCCTTACTAATTTTACATATCAATAATAAATTTCTTCTTTTCCTCCTGCCACCAGATTTCCCCCAATAGGTAGGGCTAGGCAATTTGCTAAACACATGCTAATGATGAGGGCACAGAAGGCTGGCTGAGGACAAAGCAAAAGCTGACACCTGGCAACCCTCAGTGACATTCTTTAGGAATCTCCCACCCATCTTAATGTTAATAGCTTGCTAGAGGCCAAACGACCTTGGCACTGGCAAGGCCTCTGGTATCTGGTATCTTTGTAGGTCCTTTTTAGCATATGAAAGTTCTATTGAAACCTCCCTTTTCCTTACCTCCCCAACTCCATGGTACATAACTGGCCACCCCTCACAACCCCGGGGCAGCAGCCCTTCCTGCCCATGGGTCCTGTCCCCGTGCTTTAATAAACCACCATTTTGCACCAAAGATGTCTCAAGAATTCTTTTTGGTCATCGGCTCTGGACCTCACCCCACCGAACCTCACCTATATTCTAGAACTTCATCACTATCACATAAGGAGGAAAGTGATCAAATGAGTAAAAGTATTCATTATAAAGACAAGTTGCTGTTTAACCTTAACTTGATGTTTCTCCCTTTTCTAGAGGATTTGACTGTCATTGTCCATGAAAGAAGAAAGAAGGAAAGAAAGAAAGAAAGACAGACAGACAGACAGACAGGCGGGCAAGCCAAGTCATGCTCAGAATTGTCAAAGAGATGAGTTTATTCAGGAATAATAGGAATTGCAATTCAGGACACAGAAACTATTGTGAGCTACAGGAGAGACTATTGAGGGTTTGGAGCAGGTCATTTTCACGCTCAGGGAATGAAAAAGGAGAAAGTTTAGTTACAGTTTGTTAAAATCAAAAATAAAAAGATACCAACCCTGGAAATTCCCCAAGCAGACAAAACTGTCCAGTCACAAATATAAAGCTCAATTCAGTCTATTTGCCAGATCAGCTTGACCTGGGTCAATCCTTGTTTTTATCTCTAGAAACCATAAGCAAAAATTTCCTAACATTGTTATGAGGCAACCCCTGACTGACTCCCTACCATTTAAGGAAATTTCAACATTTTCAGATTTCTATAAATCAGAACTTTGTTGGAAATCAGTCTCTCAGTTCTTAAATTTTATTTTCCTGAGGGTACATGCATAAGATCTTCCATTTTATGTCTTCTGGTTCCATTTTAGATGCAAATTTTTTCACATTATTTAAATATCAACTCAGGTTGTAATGGCCAGAGGCTTCCCTTAGATTATACACCAATTCTGGATTTTACCTTTTGGTTATGTCTAATAATAGAGATCTGGTACCTTTCTATAAGCAAGGTGTACATTTTGGCCATTTCATACACATATATAACTGTAAAAGAGTTCTCTTCATTTTAGTTCTACTCTTTTAGGAAATTTATATCATATGAGACAAAAATGTTATCCACTGTAGTCACCAAATTTACAGTAGATTTTCAGATCCTTTTCATTTTATAGATGATTATTATATCTTTTTATCATCCTTTCCTTATTTCCTCCACAAAGTAAACCCTGAAGACCACTTTTCTAATCTCTGTTTCTATGACTTCGACCTTTTTATTTTTAAGATCCCAATATGAGTGTTGTCATGTACTATTTGACTCCATCTGGCTTGTTCTGCTTAGCATAATGTTCCAGCTTTTTTACTGCTGCCTCCTGCCCACCTTGGAGCAAATAGATGGGGAAAATATGGCATCCAGTTGGGTTTTCTCACAACCTAGTCCAACTTTGCTGTGGATGCACAATAATGGAGGGGAATAGATGGAAATACTACATACAACCTGTGAGTATGGGGGCTGACCATTCTTGTTCACTCAGAGACCACACTTTTGTCTGGAGGTCCTAAGTGGAGGTATGGTGGCAAGGCTACAGTTTGGTCCATTTGCTTGAAAAAGAAACTGGAAGACTCTTGCTTACAGAGAGCTGAATGGATGTATTTGTGGTCTTTACCTGTAGAATCCAGGCTGCTCCAGATGTTAGTACAATATCCACATCAGTGAAGACATTAAATTCCCATCTCAAAACTGCATCTTCATAACACTCTCTTACCCATACAACAGAAGCCACACTGCAGAGTGAATTACTCTGAGAAAGATGGGGCCAAGAGGGTCTGCAGCAATTTTCTTTTCAGTTGTCATCTCTATCAACCATTCAATAAAAATAAATGCAATAGCTGACTTAGAAACAGCATCAAAGCTCATATGCATTCTCAAATGTGAGTGAAACATATTTGAAAGGATCGCAGGAAGAGGGGAGTCTGTGATTTCTAAGAAATATAAAAGAAGAAAATTCCCAAAGTAGAATAGGTGCAGGTATATATATATGTGACACAGCTTCAAACACTAGCTATCTTATATTGGGGAGTTGTGACAAGATTTTAGTTAGAGCCTACAGTCATTCAGCATGTTTTTGAAATCAATTTCTATGGCCAGTATCTGCATACCTGTAAAACAGGTCTACCTAATAAGATTAAAAACAACAACAAGAGCACTCAACAAGCTTCTGCTAACATGCCTGCAGGAGAAACTGAGAGCATTTGCTATTTCAAGACCAAAACAGGATAGAACTTTCTTTCTTCAAAGAAGTAACAAACCACATCTGAGTATGAGAGATGCAAGGGATATAGTCCATGGCGGGAACCCCCCCAAAACACAGAAAGTTGGTATATTGAACTACATGCCTAAATATTGGTAGTGGTGAGAAACTTCAGAGCAGAGAACCAAGAGGTATGTCTAGAAAAAGTAGATTATAATATTTTGTGGTGCCTAGAAATACTTGAACCCTGACTATGACTTCAGGGAACTGGACTATGTGGCTGGCTAAGTGTTTTACCATTTCATAACGGAGAACCAAACCAGAATGCTTATAGTTTATGACCACTACTGAAGTTTCATTTTATACCACAGGTTACTGTGAGTGAAAGAAACATGAATTATTTAAATAGCTGAAGGTTACTAAATGGTCATCCCTGACCTAGTCATTGTTAAGAATACAAGTAAAGCCAAAAGCTTAGTCTCCTAATTTTTCCTTACATTTTTTTTATATCCACTGAGATATAATTGACATACAGATATTGCATTAGTTCTATGTGTACAATGCAGTGATTCAACATTTGTGTATATTGCAAAATAGTGCCACAGTAAGTGTAGTTGCCATCTGTCATCTTAAAAAAAAATTAGTACATTGGAGCAACTGGGTTGCTCAGTGGATTAAAGCCTCTGCCTTCAGCTTAGGTCATGATCTCAGGGACCTGGGATGGAGCCCCACATTGGGCTCTCTGCTCAGCAGGGAGCCTGCTTCCTCCTCTCTCTCTGCCTGCCTCTGTGCCTACTTGTGTCTCTGTCTGTCAAATAAATAAATAAATAAATAAATAAATAAAATCTTTAAAAAAATTAGTACAACATTATGACAATATTCTCCAAGATATATATTATATCCCCATGACTTATTTATTTTATAACTGGATGTTTGTACTTCTTGACCCATTTTATCCTTTTTGCCACTCATCTCAACCCCTCTCCCTCTGGCAACCACCAATCTGTCCTATATATCTACGAGTTTGGATTTGTTTTGGTTTGTTATGTTTGTGATTTCTTTTACTGTGCAGAAACTTTTTAGTTTGATGTGGTCCCACTGTTTTATTTGGTTTTGTCTTTTCTGCCTTTGGGGTTACATCCAAAAATATATCACTAAGACCTATGTCAAGGAGCTAACCCTCTATAGGTCTTGGGGTGAGTGAAACTACATGCAAGTCTTCCAAGAAGGAAATTTCACTTTCCTGTAGCATTTTGGGACTCCTGAATATCAGCCTTTTGGCTCTCCAAGCTAGTTATTCCAGGGTCTCAAATCTTTGGTGCAAATCCCAGGGCTCTAGGGTATCCAATGTTGGACACAAACTTCTTGATCCTCTGGGAGAAACATCTGTCCAGTGAGATCCCTTTCTATTTTTTGTCACTCTGTCCGGTGTGGGTTTTTATTGAGATTATGTCTCTACCTCTCTTACCCATCTTGAGTGACCCTTTTGTCCTCTGTTTTGGGGAACAGTTCATCTAGTTTTCAGATATTTTTCTGAGAAATGATTTTAAGAAGCTGTAGATTGGATGTGTCAATGGGAGGACCTGAGCTGAGGATCTTCCTACATTGCCAATTTGTACTTCTTTCCTTCCTTTTGTTCTTATTTTAGGTACTTGAATCATGGAGTGTCTGTCCACAGTGAATCTGGTTTTGAGTTCTACTGCATTCACTTACTAGCTTAGTAGCCTTGTCAATTTCACCTGGCCTTGTCAATTTCAGTTTTCTAATCTGTAAAATGAGGACAATATTTTATGCAATATATGTAGATACAGAGTAGATGTATTAGATATAAATATAGAAATAATTACCTATATATAGTATAGATAAAACATATCTATATGGACATATACAGTACATATACATATGCAGGTATATATCTATAGGCATCTATATCTATATACATCAAAAAAGTTTTAAACATAAGTGCTAATGACTCATTTAGTCCTCAAGGGAACCTAATGTTTAAGGTTACTGTTTTCCCAGTGACGGGAATAAGGTAGCAATGACCTCACACATATAGCCTCAGGCAGTGACTTCCTAATGTGTCTTTTTTTAATTTTATTTTTTCAGTGTTCCAAGATTCATTGTTTATGCACCACACCCAGTGTTCCATGCAATATATATCCTCCATAATACCCACCACCAGGCTTACCCATTCCCCTACCGCACCCCAAAACCCTCAGATTGTTTCTCAGAGTCCACAGTCCCTCATGGTTCGTCTCCCCCTCAGATTTACCTCAATTCACTTTTCCTTTCTTCTCATAATGTCCTCCATGTCATTCCTTATGCTCCACGAGTAAGTAAAACCATAATTGATGTTCTCTGCTTGACTCTTTTCACTCAGCATAATCTCCTCCAGTCCCGTCCATGTTGATATAAAAGTTGGGTATTCATCCTTCCTGATGGAGGTGCAATATTCCATTGTATATATGGACCTTATCTTCAGTATCCATTCATCTGTTGAAGGGCATCTCGGCTCTTTCCACCGTTTGATGATTGTGTCTTTAAGCATCTCCATGATTTCTGCTATCATAACACATAACCTCTAGTCTAGAATCTGCTTTCGTAGATGTCTCCCCACTAGACTTAAACTCCTACAGAAAATAAGGTTCTTGGAACCTCATTAGAGCTAAGAAAATATAACAGAAATATATAAGTGAGGCCATATGCTATGACAATTTCAGTTATAAGGATTTTAAATAGTGTCATACAAGTCAGTGTACCTTTTAAGATCACAACCTGAAGTAATGCAAATTTCCTCAAATTACAAATTCATCAAAAATAGCATCATTGCAAAGAAAATTGTTACAAGTGTATTCATTACTATCAGTTTGGCTGTGTTTTAGAAACACACTGTGGGACTCTAAATTCAAAGTCCGTATGGTTTATTTAGCAAGGCCAATGTTCCTTGGAAGAGCTTCAGTTACAATTTGTGACCCCCTCCCCTGACCCTGGCCCTGGCCCCAAGCACCTTTAGACTGCCCAAATCTTTGGTCAGAGACCCTCAGTCACCACTTCCTGCCTTGCTTTTCAGATTCTATGCCACCTACTATGAGTCAGCTTCTTCCTGAGAAAAAACACTGTACCAAATTCTGGGCTCACTTCTTTACATTTCTTTTCTGTTTAGTACTCTGAATCCTCAAGTTGTGGCTCAGTTGCTCTGAATTCTAATTTTTGTACCCCCAGAATTGTAACATGGTTACCAACTTTGCAGAGTTTTTCATTCTTATTTTAAAGATTTATTTATTTTATTTTATTTTTTTATGTTTTATTTATTTATTTAACAAAGAGAGAGATAACAAGTAGGCAGAGAGGCAGGCAGAGAGAAAGGGGGAAGCAGGCTCCCCGCTGAGCAGAGAGCCAGATGTGGGGCTCTATCCCAGGACCCTGAGATCATGACCTGAGCCGAAGGCAGAGGCTTAACCCATTGAGCCACCCAGGTGCCCTAAAGATTTATTTATTTTAGAGAGAGATAGAGAGAGCCCTCAAGAGCAAGCACAGAGCAGGGGGAGGGGAAGAGGGAGAGGGAGAGAGTCTTGAGCAGAAACCCAACACAGGGATCCATCTCACAACCCTGAGATCAAGACCTGAGCTGAAACCAAGAGTCTGCTGCTTAACAAACTTCGCCACACTGGGTTTCCTGTTTTTCAGCCTTTTAAATGCTACTTTATTTCAACTCCTCAACCTCTGGAGCCTAAGAATCTGCAAATGGCTTATGGATGAAAATGAGCAGAATAGAAGACAAATAGCTGGATATTTCCTTTCTACAGGATCCTTGTTTCTAAATACCCTATAATTTTGATAGCTTTCCAGCGTCCAAAAAGATATTTTAAAAGATGTATCTGTTTTGCATTCTTCTAAGTTTTAGTGACCTTAAATCAGTGTTTTGTTGTTGTTGTTCTTGTTGTTGTTGATGATTCATTTTTTTTGTTTGTTTGTTTTGTTTTTTCTTCAATATAGTCTATCCCATTTTCTAGTAAGACTCTAATCTATAGGTTCAAATTCCTATCTAGTGATACTAATGTCCTGCAAAGTTCTTTTCAATTATGGTTCTCAAATACCCTTTATTGTTTTCTTCCTCCCCACCTGTTCACTCAGTGCTCACTCCCTTAGTGATGCTACAGGGAGACCTGAGTGAGAAAATCACGTTTTACTCTGATTGTTGCCCTGGATTGTTTTATCCAAATATTTACCTCATTTCCAAACCTTTAAGATCGGTTTTTTAATGTCCTTCACTGAGCATGAAACCTGTGACATATTTCAGGGCTAATTTTTTAACAACACTCTCCCTGCAGAGTTAATTTCTGCAGAAGTCACAGTAATTAACATGAACTACCACAAGGCACAGACTCTGAATCTTCAGGATACTGATATTATAAAGGCTAAATTCTTGCTCACCTCATATTCCTAGGGGACTGGAAAACTGTCCTGGGCTATTCTGTTCTACACAGTACCCCAAGGATTGAGGCTGCTTCCCTTCTTGGTCATGCCTTCGAAAATCTAGGACCTTTCATGTCTTGACAGAAAAAGTGAGAGCTAGAGGATCCCATGGTTTATTCTTAAAGGTAGTGATTTATGCAACTTTCTTCTATAAACTTTTGTCCAGAATCACTCACAGGACATAACTAGCTACATGAAGGCTGGGGAATGAGGGAAACACATTCTTCACTATAAACAGACCATGCAATAAAGAAGTACATGAACACAAAACCTGGAAAGAGCATTTACTTTTATGGAAAAGGGCATTACAACTGAAAGAGGGCTTAAAAATAATTTTGTCTTGGGGCACCTGGGTGGCTCAGTGGGTTAAGCCACTGCCTTTGGCTCAGGTCGTGGTCTCAGAGTCTTGGGATCGAGTCCCGCATCGGGCTCTCTGCTTGGCGGGGAGCCTGCTTCCCCCTCTCTCTCTCTGCCTGCCTCTCTGCCCCCTTGTTATCTCTCTCTGTTGAATAAATAAGTAAAATCTTAAAAAAAATTTTTTTTGTCTTTTCACTAACCTCTGTCTTCCAATTAGCATGAGATTTTACTGAAAGTCATTGAGTCCAAGTAAAACAATTGATATTATCAGAAGAATCTGAATTTCCAACAATTGATAGATTGTTCAACTCTGGTTTTATTTTTGATGTGTGTTAATGCAAAACATTTAATTTGTGCTGATGCATTCCCCCATAATTAAACACTTAATTTCCTCAGGTTTTTCAATATTACATTCAGACCTTGAATAATTATCAGAAACATAACAAGCTGAAAAATTCTATGTGCTTGATGAATATGTTTAAGGATTCATAAATGAGAACTGAATCTTTTATTCTATAATGTAATTAGTAATAGTTGAAAAAAATGGATATGATTAATACACATTTTTGACCAGATGGTTAATTATTTAAAACAAATGATTAGACCAACTTGCTATCAATGTATTTATAGTGACCAGATTGCCCTCAGGACACATAGCTTTCAGCCTAAGAATTTAGAGTATGACTTTTGCCTATTGTGACACACTAACTCTTATATATCAAAGTTCAGTTTTCATGTGCATGTTAATGTTATCCCACACTTCTAATTAGAGAACATAATTGGGAGATTAACTTAATATTTCATCTAGTGCACATTTATTCTCTTTTTTCCCTTCATGTAGTGCTCCCTCTGTGTCTATTCAAACTGAAAATATCCGTTTAGTTCCTTACTGCTTTGTCTTTGGAATGTGTCTATGTTGTACGTCCTCTATCAGTGAATTTTTATATAGTTTCCCTTATGGGCACTTCACATTGAGGCTTGTTCATAGTTTTTTTAGCTTCAAGAGTACAAGTATTTGACTTGCAATATATATTTCTATCTCTATATCATCTATCTATCTATCTATCTATCAGTTATATATCTATCATGTATTTTTCATCTATCTATCTACCTATTATCTATCTATCTATCTATCTATCTAATCATCTACTCTCCACACAAACAAATACACTCAAATGTCAGCCAAGAATGAATTCACTGAAAATTAAGAAAAATGGATGTTTATTCAGGCAATCAGAATTGCAATTTGGGTGGGGACAGCAATCAATATGGCGGAGAAGTAGCAGCTGAGACTACATCAGGTAGCAGGAGATCAGCTAGATAGCTTATCAAACCATTGTGAACACCTACAAATCCAATGGGAGATCAAAGAGAGGAAGAACAGCAATTCTGGAAACAGAAAATTGGCCACTTTCTGGAAGGTAGGACTGGCAGAGAAGTGAATCAACAGCGATGGGAGGATAGACTGCGGGGGAGGGGCCAGCTCCCGGCAAGCGGCGGAGCAACGGAGCACTAAATCGGGACTTTTAAAAGTCTGCTCCACGGAGGGACATCACCCCAGAGGCTAAACCGGGGTGAAGCCCAAACGGGGTTAGCATGGCCCCACTTCCCGCAGGGTCACAGAAGTATCGGGGGTGTCTGAGTGCCGCAGAGCTAGCACGTATCAGAGCTGGAAGCTGGCCACAGAGACAGAGCCAAGTAGTGAGCTCTCAGCTCAGGGTTACCTTGAACCGGTTGCAGGCTGGGTGAGCTCAGAGCGCGGGCAGAGGTGACAGAGAGGGAGTAGCTGGGGCTTTTCTCTGAGGAGTGGAGCCCCGAAATCTCAGCTCTTCCGGGCCAGAGACTGGGAGGCTGCCATTTTCTTTCCCATCCTCCGGAACTCTACGGAAAGCGCTCAGGGAACAAAAGCTCCCGAAAGCGAAACCGAGTGGATTACTTAGCCCGGCCCCTGGTAAGGGCGGTGCAGCTCTGCCTCGGGCAAAGACACTTGAGGATCACTACAACAGGCCCCTCCCCCAGAAGATCAAAAGAAATCTAGCCAAGACCAAGTTCACTTAACAAGGAGAGCAGCGGAACTCCAGAGGACAAGAAAGCAAAGCGTGGAATTCATGGCTTTCTCCCCATTCTTTAGTCTTGCCGTTAATTCAATTTTTTCTTTAAAGGGCATTTTCCCAGGGTCTTTGCCACCCTTTTAGTATTTTATTTGCTCCTTCATATAATCTTATCTGGAAAAAATGACAAGGCGGAAAAACTCACCACCAAAAAAGAACAAGAGACAGTACCAAAGGCTAGGGACCTAATCAATACAGACATTGGGAATATGTCAGATCTAGAGTTCAGAATGACAATTCTCAAGGTTCTAGCTGGGCTCAATAAAGGCATGGAAGATATAAGAGAAACCCTCTCTGGAGATATAAAAGCCCTTTCTGGAGAAGTAAAAGAACTAAAATCTAACCAAGTTGAAATAAAAAAAGCTATTAGTGAGGTGCAATCAAAAATGGAGGCTCTTACTGCTAGGATAAATGAGGCAGAAGAAAGAATTAGTGATATAGAAGACCAAATGACAGAGAATAAAGAAGCTGAGCAAAAGAGGGACAAACAGCTACTGGACCACGAGGGGAGAATTCGAGAGAT